>RPFO01000080.1:7783139-7895639 GCA_009746045.1 Mesostigma viride | reverse complement strand
AGACACCCCCCCTTCCCCCCCCCCCCCCCCCTCCTGCGCTCCCATTTGTACCCATCCCTGTTCGCAACCTTCTTTACCAATATATCCTAACGGAGGCACACGCATGCTCAATTAATTAATCAACCCCTCAATCAAGGAACCCCTCAATTAATGTACCCCTCAATTAATGTACCGCTCAATTAATGAACCCCTCCATTAATGGACCCCTTTCCACTTTCTTCCCTTTGCCATGCGCCCTTTTTACCCTCGCAGCAAATGCTGGCACCCGTCAACAAGCGCATGTCGTGACTCAACTCCCTTATTATCCACCCCAGCCTGGAGCCCTAACCCTTCTTCAATGCCCCTCCGTCACTATCCCCTGTGCAGACGCTGGCACCTATCTACAGCCGTGACCTACGTCACCCCCTTCTTCACCCCTTTCTTCACCCCCTTCCTAAGCCCCTTCTTTCAACCCCTTCTTTCAACCCCTTCTTTCAGCCCTTTGTTCACCCCCTTGTTCACCCCGTTGAACACCCCCTTGTTCACCCCCTTGTTCACCCCCTTGTTCACCCCCTTGTTCACCCCCTTGTTCGCCCCCTTGTTCACCCCCTTGTTCACCCCCTTGTTCACCCCCTTTGCCACCCCCTTCTTCCCCCTCATTTTTTTCCAAATCCGTTGCAGATGCTGGCACCCATCTACAAGCGCGTTCCATGACCTAGCTCACCCCCTTGTTCACCCCCCTGTTTCTTGCCGTTGCAGATGCTGGCACCACCTACAAGCGCGTTCCATGACCTAGCTCACCCCCTTGTTCACCCCCCTGTTTCTTGCCGTTGCAGATGCTGGCACCACCTACAAGCGCGTTCCATGACCTAGCTCACCCCCTTGTTCAGCCCCCTGTTTCTTGCCATCCGTTGCAGATGCTGGCACCCATCTACAAACGTGTTCCGGGCGGGGGTCGTGACGCGCGGGAGAGTAACGACGAGGCCATGTACATGGCGCGCAATGCACGCATCGTGGACGACATCCTGCTGGCGTCGCAGTCTTGCCTGCTCTGCCTGCAGGAGTACTGGCATGAGAGCGCGCCGCTGCGGGCGCTGTACGAGGGGCAGCTGGCGGCCGCGGGGTACCACACGCTCATCACGCCACGCACGAATGGGCGAGGTAAGGAACAGACAAGGCAGGAAGGATATCGCGTGGTATGCATGGGTGGGGAAGGGTATTGCGTGGGATGCATGGGTGGGGTGAAGGGATGAGGGGATGACGAATCGGGGTGGCAGCCATCGGTCAAACCTCGAATTACTCTATTTAATCAAACGTCAAATCACTGTGTTCGATGCAAACCTCAAATTACTGTGTTCGGCCAAACCTCAGATCACTGTGCTGCTCGTTCCTTGCTCCCTCCGTGTGCCTCCTCGTGTAGGCAACAGCCTTCTCATGGCGGCTTCAGGCATGTCATGCATTTCCGTCCATTGAACATCCCCAATCGCCCTTGCCTTGCCCCTCCGTTAATCGTCCTTGCCTTGCCCCTCCGTTAATCGTCCTTGCCTTGCCCCTCCCTGAATCGTCCTTGCCTTGCCCCTCCCTTAATCGTCCTTGCCTTGCCCCTCCCCCAATCATCCGTGTCTTGGCCCTCATGGGCCCATTCTTGCCGTGCCCCTCCCCTGCACATTACGTTTGTGTTTCCTCGTGTAGGCGATGGCCTGCTCATGGCGGCGCGCACGGACCTGTTCGACGTCGTCCACGAGCGCGGCGTGCCCTTCAATGATTGCGGGGACCGGGTGATGCAGATGATGCACCTCCGCCCGCGCGCCGCCGCCGCACGCGCGGCGCTGCCGGACCTTCTCGCGGTGAACACGCACCTGCTCTTCCCCCACAACGCGAACAGCACGCTCATCCGGCTGCGCGAGGTGTTCAAGATCCTCGAGTTCCTCCAGTTCTACAAACAGAGTGCGGGGCTGGGGCCGGTGCACATCGTGCTCTGCGGCGACTGGAACGGGACCAAGAGAGGGCAGGTGCGGAGGGTGAAGGGAGGATGGGTGTTTGGTGACGGTAGCCCACATGTGTTGTGTGTTGTGGCTGGAACGGGGCCAAGGGGGGGCAGGTGTGCGGACGGCGAAGGGACGATGGGTGTTCGGTGACGGTAGCCCTCATTTGTCGTGTGTTGTGGCGACGGGAACGGGACCAAGAGGGGCCAGGTGTGCGGAGGGCGAAGGGAGGATGGGTGTTTGCTGACTGTAGCCCACAATCCACATGTGTCGTGTGTTGTGGCAACTGTACCGAGGGGGGCCAGGTGCGGGGTTTTAAAACTTTTTTCTTGCGTGGACTTTTTCTGAGGATTGGTGTAGCTGGAACGGCAGGTCAAGTGGTGGTGCTGTGCGGCGACAGGAATGGGACAGAGCGGGGGCAAGCGCGGTGGAAATGGCAGGACAGAGGTTTGGTAACGGAATCGGTGAAGGTTGCTGCGTCAATTGTGTTTTTCAGTGACTGGAATGAGACAGAGTGGGGGCAGGTGTGGCCCAGTGTTTCTGGTGGGAGGTGTTGGCACGCCGGCAAACATCAGGCGTTGGTTACGGCGTTGGTTACGGCGTTGAGGTGATCGATACGGGACCAAGGTCTGGCACGTGCAATGCAGCATCTATCCTAGGCGGACTTTGGCAGAACGTCGGCCGTATTCCGCAGGTTATGGAGTATTAGGTTGTCTAATGTATTCCGCAGGTTATGGAGTATTAGGTCATCTAATGTATTCTGTAGGTTATGGAGTATTAGGTTATCTAATGTATTCCGCAGGTTATGGAGTATTAGGTCATCTAATGTATTCCGCAGGTTATGGAGTATTAGGTTATATAATGTATTCCGCAGGTTATGGAGTGGGAGCACGCGCGGGCAGGTGCTTTGGATTAGGATGAACATTTTGACCCCAATGAGCCTGCATTTTTTGTTTGTTTGTTCCTTATTCATGAGGTAATGGAGACGCTTGTCAAGGTTGTCGTGTTGTGCCAGTACCGCCACCAAACAATATAGCCATCCCTCCCCCCCCCCCCCCCCCCCCCCATTGCCCCTTCCCCCTCCCCCCCTCGTCTCACGCGCTGCAACGTCCGCGATACGACCCCGCGTGCTTAACTTTTTGTGGTTGCAAGGCTCAGTAGCCACCCTCGCGACTCACCAACCTGTGATGTCACGCATCATCGCCTGCTCCCTCTTCCACCTCCCCTTCCCCACTTTCCCTCCCCCCCCCAGTGCACAACTTCATGCAGTCGCACGGGTGTGTGTCCATCATGGCACTTTGCCTAACCACCACGCCACCCATGACAATCCCCCCCCTCCCCCCCAGGTCTACAACTTCATGCGGTCGCAAGGGTTTGTGTCCACCTACTGTGAGTGCCACGCAGACGACGCAGACGCGGCCAGCGGATGGGTGTCGCACCTCAACCACCACGGCGAGCAAGTGGGGGTGGACTACATCTGGCTGCTCAACCCGTCCAGCCAAATGGTGCGTCCTGCCACTAAATTGTTGTTGCCGCACGCTTATCACTTGCCTTCCACCATCCCAGTTGCAAGGCCCTACCATCACTACACCTGGGTCACCCCATTCTCACAACCGCACACGCTCGGGATCTCTCTCACCCAAACTCTCCTCTAAACTCGCAACGCGACGAATGCTCTCCCTTCAAAGCCTGGCTCCAGCTCTCCAACTGCCACTGCGCGTCTCACGCCAGCGCTCACGCCAACTCTCACCCAAACTCTTTGCCCTCCCCACCCCCGCCCAATCCCCAGGGTCACTAAAGCTTTCAAGATTCCCCCTGTTATCTCTTACCCAAACTCTCCCTTCCTGCCCCCTTCTCTCCCCTACTTCCCCCCACCCCCACCCCTTGGCCCCCTTCCCCTTCCCCCCTTCCCGCCTCCTTACCCAGGGCTCACTCACGGCCGACTGGCGGCGCGCCGTCCTCGCGATGATCGAGGCCCGCCTGTACGAGATGGGGCTGGGCACCGACTGCGAGCGGTTCCTCTTCTTCAAGAACCTGGCCAAGCAGGGGCAGAGCCAGGATCGGTCGCCCATGACGGCGACGGCATCAACAGGAGCAAACGTAACGGGCGCCACGACAGCTGGAAGCAGCGCCTCGGAAGGCGCTGAGTCATCAAATCCGCATCACCAGATGAGCGGCCCCGCTTATGCCCAAGGCGCAGCACTCTCATTGGCGGCATCCCGCGGGGTAGGGGACAGCGTGCGCGTGCGCTGCGAGGGGGAGGCCGCGGGCGCCAGCACGGCCGACGGCATCTCATTGGAGGAGTTCCGGCAGGGGATATGCGCGCTCGGACTCACGGGGGAAGGGTCCCTGGGGCTTCTCGAGGGGGAGATCCGCGACCTCATGGCGGTGTGCGACGCCGATGGCAATGGCGTCATTGACATGGTGAGGGCGGCTAGCAATAATAATTGATCATATAAATGCCCCAGCGTTATGCGAGAACTTAAGTTGTGCGATCATCATCGACATGGTGAGGGGGGCTAGCAATAACAGTTTATTATATATTACTAGAGCCATGCGATAATCACCGAGCTGGTGACGGGCGAACTGTGGGTGGGACGGGATCATTGATATATCGGCAAGTGCATATTGATGAGAGTTACGTCTCCATTTCCGCTCTCCGGAAGCAGGATTATGTGGTATTTCGCGGTGCAGGTACCTTATCGTGTCACTTCATCAATCAGCTGCTCATGTGATTTACCGTGATTGGATGTTGCTGTTTCCCCTGGAGCCAGGCAGGTCGAGTTCCGTGGCCGGCTATTCATTTGAGGTGTGCAATGCGACCTTATTTCGTCTCTGGTGCCCTGTGACGTGTGACAGGACGAGTTCTGCGACTGGCTGGGCGCGGGCAGCATGACGGCCGCCTACCAGAAAATCCGTGAGCAGAATGGGATTTGGGAGGGCGCCTGGGAGTACAGCTCGTTGACCACATCAACGGCCACGCTGACCTGCCCCTGGCCGCCCAACGGCCTCATGTGTGAAGTCCGGCTGGATGGTGAGTGACGGCTTGCTATAGACTCATGTGTCAAGTCCGGCCAGATAGTGAGTGACGGTTTGTTATAGACGTATGCATCATGTCAAGCGGGATGGTGGGTGAATCCGTATAGCCTCATGCCTGAAGTCTGGCTGGAAGGCGACCGATCAGTGATTGTAAAAGCCCCTGTGGCCAGCATGTCACCCCCTTGGTTGGCTGCGAATGCGTTGCTCGAGATGACTGCGGTCATAGTCCGATGGCGTCGGTATGATGTCATGCTCTAAGTTGTGCGACTTTATTTCCGGTTACCGATTACTCGTTCCTTTTGCTCTGGCCTCTTGTGCTTGCTGCGGGTTCACAGGCAGCCTCGCGTGCGCCGCCGACATGGTTGTTGAGTCGTCCGAGCTGCCGGAGCACATGGCCAAGGGCACGTGGCCGGCGGATTTCAAGGACAAGTACTCGGACCACGCGCCGCTTACCAGCGTGCTGTCCCTCAGCTTATGATGAGTTTGGAACATAGGAGTGCTCCTTTGCAGCCTTGATACCCACAATGATACTTTACGACGATGGTTTTTATAAATATTTGGGGGGGGGGGCGGGGGGAAGGGAAGAGATAAGAAGACGAAGTGCGAACCCCGAAACTGGGGGCTTTTCCCTTGCAAAGCCTTAGTCTCTGAGCCCTGGCAACCCCCTTGTTTCATAGGTAATTGAGGCATCAACCGGTGAAAAAAAGATTGATGGCCACTTGGGCTGGGGATATCAAAATTTTCTTGAACTTGTTCTGGCTGTGGATGAAGCATGGCGTGACGGCCCGGGACCCCGCACTGCTCCCGCGTGATGAGCGATGGCTGGCCGTGGTGTGAGGATTTGATGGGTGGGTGCCTTGCAACACTGCTTTTGGTTGGGTGCCTTGAAAAACTACAGGCCTCAACCAAGTCTTTTTAGACAAACAAGCTGTACAAAAAGCGATAGGCCTGGCACTAGGTGCTGTGTTTCAAGTACCTGCTGGCCTCTTAGAATACATCTCCGGTGCTACGGGCATGTGACCCAACGCTGGCAACGGGTGTGGGCTCTTCTGCACGTCTTGCGCGGATTCAGGGGGCAAAGGCTAGATTTATTTTTGTACATGCCAATCCCCCTCATGACAGACAGTCCTGGTGTTTTTGTACTGCATGCATGGGTGCGCTAGGTACAAGATTGTGGATTGCTGAAGGCATTTGCAGGTGCACTTGTTCAAGGAAGGCGATACACCTGCTTTTGTTATATAGGCTTATTGCCACTGCACATTGCACCGCAGGTTGCATTGCGTTTTCTTTGCTGCATACTTAACCCGTGTTTTTTTACAACGCGATACATCGCGTTGTAGGGTTAGAACGCGATGTATCGCGTTGTAATCTGACACGTGGCAAACCTATTAAACATGCGATTTTTGGTCTGAAACTTTCAAGATAGGTCAGAAACATCTCATAGAATTCAAGAAAAAATCCTGGTATTTTTGGTATTTTTTTTGTGACAGCTGCAAACAAATATGTACCACTGAAATCAGGCATTTTCGCGGGACGAAGGTGAAGACGACGGCGATGGCGGCAGGTAGATCTCGCCAGTTTTCGCGCGAATTTCAGTGGCTGTTGGGTGGCACGACCATGATGATGCGTTCAAAGGTTGATAATTAGGTTTCTACGAGTTTGTTGAGGTACTGGGGCAAAGGAAACGTAGTTTTTTCCAGTTTCTCACCCAACTTTCATGCGGAAACCCTGGAAACCGGCATACATATTATTACGTCAAGACTCGGGTCTGCTGCGGCACCATGCTTGGTATTTCCATGGTGTTTCGACTTCTTAACACATGTTTATTCATTCCGAACGTCCGGACTCTCGGCTAAACCGAGAATTGTGCAGACTTTTATTGGGTAGCGCCGGGCATGATGGTGCCCGCAAATAGCGTAAGGCGTGACCGTGGCTATTGCTACGGTATGCTGTATTTTCCTGGAAATGGCCTCTGCCACCGGCTCAATAGTGCTTGCAGGCGTAAGTATATCGTGTTTCTACCTAGTTTCTGCCAGTTTTCCACTTATTTCTACCGACCTCTGCCCAGCCTCTCTAAGACCGCCATCCTACTCGACGTTGCTTGCATGTCAGCCATAGCAGGTTGCAGTTGTGCAGTATTTAGGTGCTGTATACGTCGTCAAGCCGTGCATATATCGTGAGGATTGGATGTTGATGGTTTATACTGCGTTGATTGTGCAAGAAGACCAGCTAGGTGCCCATAATCATGGTGTATAATCATGTGTTGTTAGCATCTTGCCACCATTTCACATCACCTAAAATCGGTCCGTCCGGTTACATGAGATCCTGGGAATTTTGGCGCGAACGCGTCGCGTTGAGGACGACGGGACCAGAAAAATTCCACCTCGCATGGCTGTCGACCCTATGTCCGCCGGAATATCAGTCAAAAGTCAATTATGCATGTTAAGTCGCTGCGATGGATGCAAACGACGCGTAAACTCTCCTGCTTTGCGATGATGCATGGTAGATATTATTCGCGTATGTTCATGCGTCAAAATAATTCGCAAACTGAGACGCTGATTTTTTGTGTCGGCCAGATCTGGAATTGGCAGCGAAAATGCATGTTTATTAATTGTGGGGGAAACTTTTTTGTTGGAAGCTCACAATTCCCAAAAGGTGGAATCCGAATGGGCTTCAAGTCTACTTTCACGAGCGCTAATCAGTTTTTCGAGAAACGAATCACATTTTCCAGGCTGTCGCATTACCTGCCGGCAGGTCAGATTTTGCTGTTTTCAGTGACGTTTACGACCGTCCTTGCTTGATGCGTTTCTTCCTTTTTTTCGGCTCACGGCATGGCGGGGCTTGTTCCAACATGCCTGCGGAGGTGTAAGCTGTGTAGCCATGATTTAAAAGTCACATATTGCTCTCGCGCCACCATCTGTTACTGCTCGACACTGCAAGAAACACTGGTTGCCTGCTCGCAACGCAAGCACAAGCACGACAACGGTGCCCTAATCCACATCCAGGCGTGTATTTCCGAGAAAAACTTCAGGCTTTTGTCGCGGCATACCTTCGGTGTTCCAAGCCGTTCACCGCTCCCCGAAATAGTCTTATGACTCGCTTTTATAGCATTGTGGGTTCGCGTCCGCCATCTCCGCCGGGTGCTGACACGAGATGTTCGCGCTGAACCTGGACTGCAAGGTCGCCCGCTACCGGCTAGCTGTACGTATTTAGCAAGCTCTGGATGATATTGTCATGGTTTTGGTGCAGGAAGGTGCTGTGGGGGGGTCTATCTCACCTCTTTACCTAGCTTTCCTCCTCCTAGCTTGACAGCTAAGTTTGCATCAGGAAGTCATGCTTGTTGACAAAGCTCGATGGATATAAACCTTGGGATGTGCTGTGAAGGTGTTAGCATGCTTGCTTGAAGAATTGAATGCGTATTTGTGCAAGCCATGGACATTTTTTATTAAGGGCAGTAGGTAGCAGCCACGTTCTTATTCAATTGTGTCAGGACGTCTATGTTGCCTTTACTGCACTCTGTCCTAGAGGAGTTTGATGCCACTGTAGATGACTATGACCAGTGGGGTGGTGAGGATGGGCCGGTGTGCTGGGTGGGGTGAGCCTGAAGGGCACCTTGGATCACGTGACCCTTAGGCAATCATGCGAGGCTGTGCAGTTTATGGCTTGTGATGTATGGATGCAGCGGGTGAGGCAGGTTGTCGTTGCCGTGGCCTGTGTTAGTGAACTCTATCATCTTTTAACTTACCCAAAGCCCCCCTAGACCTAAACTGCCTCGCCTTCTTTGAGGGGTTGCCTTCTTTGAGGAGTGCCATGTCTTGAAAGGTTTGTTGGGGCCCTGGCATTTCAGAGTAGGTTGAGGTGGAGAGGGGTGGCACACTGCTAGGTGATGGCAGGGCCATCCATGTGATGCACCTTACGTTGGGATGGGGACCATGCATTTGTTCTTGTTGCTAGCATGGGCAGGGTGAGCGGCTGGGAGTAAGGTGTAAGTGCTACTTGCGCCACTGTCCGAAAGGGGAGCTCCATGCGGTGGGCAAACAGCGTTGCAAGCGTACACTTAACACAAATGTGGTCTGATGCACTCAGCTGACCTGCCATTTCTCTTGATGCACCAAACCACACTAAAGGCTTGATATAGCCGGTAGGAAATGCATGTGCATGCAGTGTCAAAAGCAGAGAGGGACACTGTTAGCACATGAGTGTGATTGTAAACCGATGAGTGTGAGCCTCCCCGTGCCATCCCATGCATTTTACACCTATTTTTGGCAAGCCCCCATCATGCCGCAGTTATGCACCGCCTATGCAAGGGGGATGAATAGACAGTTATAGGTGTGTTGAGGGATGAGATAAGGGTAAACATGAGGAGCCATGCAGGCTAAAACGGAAGGGCGATGTCAACAGTGTGTTTGCCCAGATTTTGATGTCAGGAGGGGCTGAAAGATCAGTGGCCACGATAAACCTAGGTGGATTACATGAGAGATGACACGACCATGAGAGGGTGGTAGATGAGTTCAACTGAGAAGAGCTAGCATTACATGCACAGATTCTTAATGACCTATGGACTGTCCAAGGGTTGGAGTTCAGTGCACGTTCCAAAGACTATGATGAGCATGACGATGATGGCAAGGGGGCGGGGGGGCGCAATTAGGACAGGCACTGATGCAGAATTATGTTGTACAGCAGCTAGGTGCTGAGCTCAATTGAATAGCAGCCCAAGCCACTGCTGTCCTTGATTGCGCTTTGTATTTCCATGTAGCAGAGAGGCACCTGGCAGATATATATTTGGATTAGCTGCTATAAGACACGCACAGCAGGGGTGCCCAGCAGAGTGGGCCAAGTACTGCAAAGGAGATTGTGTGTGCTGCCGAGCGGGGCCCGTTTAGAAAAGAGACTGGTCAGCCGACAGGCACGACTGGTCAGCCAAGCTCCCCTTCTTGAGGCTTGTAGGCACTATGGTGCTTGTTCCGAATGCCAGCATCTACTGTGATTGATGGTGATTTTATCCCTTGATGATCGCTTTTTTAGTCTGTGTTGGCTAATGTATCCAGCCCCAGTGGCATGTATATGAATCCCATGACAGCCATGACGATAATTGAGTGAAGAATGCAAAGTTTTCCAAGACAATGGCGCAGAATATGGAGTATTTTTGCAAAAATCGCTCTATTTCTGCTTGCATCCGTCACTTTTAGTGGGCCGGCAGTGGTCCTAATATGTCCAACTTGTGTTCTAGTGTAAATTCAAGTATTGTGCTATTAATGTGACGAATTCTGGCATGATTGGGCCGCATATGTGCTGGCAGGGGCTTCATAAGTTTGAAAATAATGCACTAAAACGGTGTTTTGGCTCATGTATGCCAGAATTATAGCACATAGTTTGGTCCTACATTGCATACTTAAGGGCGGTTTTTGTCTTTGGATATAAATTAATAAGCATGACCATTTCCAGCTGAATTGGACTACATTTACTACTTGTGTGTGGCTGCTATGCCTCCTTATGCCTGGAAAACATCGTTTTTTGCACTTTTCCACGTCACGGTTTGATGCTAAAAATAGGTCAGTTGGCCCCCCAATTAATGTGATGTGAACAGGGTCCTAGGGGGACCTTAAGTCCAGAAAGGCACCCCGATCTGACTATATGTGTGGGAGATATGACCCCATGTAACAAAAAAGGCCGTTTTTAGGTGATGTGTTGCTAGCATGCATTCCAGCGTCATCTTTGCCTGCATGTAAGCTCATGGATCACTCAACCTATCCAAGCCTTGCATTACACGTGCCTCTTTCTTTCAGTATTGCACGCGTTATGGAATGAAAACCCAGCACCTCCGTTCCCACGAGGCATGTGCTCAACACGTTGTGAGAGTGGATGATGCTTTGGCTATGGCTGCCTGATTCAGTCATATTAGGTCATCCAGTCATGATGTTTGATGCATGTTTGATGCTGTATAACTTATACAACACCTATTTTCAACGTTTTGACCCTCCAAGCTCACTATGGCCCCGTTTATGGGGCTCATGTCGTTGCGTCATGTTGTGAAGGGCTCTCATTTTTCCCACTGCGTTGTACTGCGTTGTAATTGTGATGCTAATGAAAAATAGCTCCAGTGGCCCAATGGGCCTGAGTTTTGTTTCACAGAGCCTGCATATGTTGCCCATAGCTCGTGCAAGAAGCCAGATTTTTTTCATGAACCATTTGTGAATAAGCACATGACTTGTGACCTAGGGTCAAGAAATCGCGGTCATGGTCAGACCCCCCTGTATTCAAACCAGTGTATCTCTCTAATGAATTAGCATTTTGTAGGTCTGAGTAGCTCAAAAAATCCTTTGATTTATGGGCTTTCAGGAAAGTATATACATGACCATGAAAAAAAATTTTCCTTAGGTGCTATACGCGTTCTAAAAAAAGCTTACAACGCGATATATCGCGTTCTAATTAAAAAAACACGGGTTAAGGAAGTGCTTGCGTGTCATGCGCATGGGAATGCCACGGAGTACTATGCGAATCTCATTAGAAAATAATTACACGAAAGTTACATACTTAGGTCCCATTGATATTGTTTCGCTGAGACAACCAGCGAGCACGCAGCCTCTTATTTTTTATTGCTGAATATGCCTGTTTGATCTTACGTACTTAACATGAATGATCTGGTTGTCTCCTTGTTATAATGAAAATGCAATATCTTACGGTATGCATGGGCTGGTCAGTAAGTCGGGAGCTAGGCCTGGAGCGCATTGGTGCAGGCATGCAGTGTTTTCCTTTTGTATCATGCACATGCATGCACGTAAACGTCGCATTATAGTCAATTATTAGCACGAGGACAATTAATCGATTGAACTCCCAACACATTTACTCCCCACACGAGCCACGAGATAGCCATGGCTGACGGCGGCGCTCATAACTTTCACGTTTGAGCACCGAATTTAGTCGTGAATATCACAATTGCTTCGTCTTTCTAAGACGCACATGCTGATATAATTTTCCGACGCTATCACGCAATATATGGCGAACAAACGCGCCTTGACGCAACGCAGCCTGGCGGCTGCGCTCGGCAATGAAAATACGTCTGCAGCTTCGGCTGCAGCTTGGCCCTCAGGTCCGGCAGGCAGCGGTGACACTAGTCGCGCACTGGTGGTTGCCCAGCACCCTCCCGGGCTTCCTGCCTCGCCTTCAGCCTCGCCCGAGCCCAAACGCAGCCGCCCAACCGAACCTAGCTGGTCTGAGTACGACTTTGATGTTGACGAGTTATTTTCCACCTTCGACGTCAACAGACCCGGCTATTTCGACAGGGCACCCATCCGGATCCTGGAGCTTTTGTTTTATGGGTCGTACTCCTCCCTTTTCGACCTGTGCCAACGCCTCCAACGCCATAAATGCTTCCGCAGCCAGTCTGACGGCCAGTTCCAGCCTCGTGCACCTGACCTGTCTGGGGCTGGACACGACCGCGCCTTCAGCTTGCCGCCCTCTTTTCCATCCTTCAGCGCAGTGCCATTGACGTATGGCGCCCCATCCCCCTGACCGAATCCACCCTCCTCCTCCACCTCAACGACGCCCTCTCACAGCACGTGACGCCCCTAGCTGCAGATGTGGCAGCTGTGAGTCGCACGCTGGCTGCTGAGCTCCCCACCACCATCCCCACCGCCACCGCCACCCTCCTCGCCTCCACACCCCCCCCCCCTCCGCCTCCACCGACTCCATCACCGCCCAGCTCCGCGACATCGACCAGCGTCTTAAGGACAATGCCATCGCTATCGAGGTCCTGCAGAACATCGCCGGCCTCACCGCCCAGGCGGTGATGGACACTGCCGCCAAGCCAGCCCCGGCTGGCCTGGCCGGCGATGCTCCTCCCATCCCGACCTGGGCGGACATGCTTAAGCAACATACCACCTCCACCACCTCCGCCGTCGCAGCCCAGCTCAAACGGCAGACGCTTGACCTCCGCGAGGAGGCCGAGCTCGCCAAGCGCAGCCTCAACGCCATACTCAAGAACTTCGACATGGAGGAAGGTGAGAATTCTGAGAAGCTTGCACGTGCGTTTGAGAGCAAAATCCTTGCACGCATGGGCCTTCTTGGTGAGATTAAGCTGACCGCCCACCGCCTCCCCCGCGCGCGGGGTAAGGCAGGGGCGCCTCCGCTTCTTCTCATCTTTGAGAGCCCAGCGGACAAGATTTCGTTTCTCAGGCGCCGCAAGCGGCTCGAGAACACTCCCTTCACCGTGGACGACGACTTGACCCTGGCGCAGCAACAACGGCGACGGGAGCTATGGCCGACCCACCTCCAGCTCCGGCAGACCAAGGCGGGGCAGCCGGTGTACTGGAAGGGGGCGGCCATCTACGTCGGCCACAAGCCCTGGCACGCGACCCGGCCCCTCGACCACCGCGGCCCCAGCGACTCCAGCAGCCCCAGTCTAGGGGAATACAGCAGCAGTAGTGTACATAGAATAGTTAGACAGTGGCCTTGTACATGCCCGCCTACTACAGGCGCTATACCAGCTGAGGCCTAGCCTTTTAGTCATGTACATGTGTGCCTATGATGAGCCACCCTCCAGATGATGCCTAGCTTTATCTAGTTATGCAGTGCCCATGCAGGGAGTCACTCTCTGCTGAGAAGCCATGCCCTAGCTCTTGTATAGCTATGCTGATCTTCCCCACCTATGACGGGCTCCCCTTAGCTGGGTGTTGCCCGAGACTCTGGGTGGTGCAGGTGCCCTAGTGCACCTAGAGCAAGTGTTGTTTACATTCCCACCCTTGCAGGAAGTAGCTTAGCCCGTGTTTTTTTACAACGCGATACATCGCGTTGTAGGGTTAGAACGCGATGTATCGCGTTGTAATCTGACACGTGGCAAACCTATTAAACATGCGATTTTTGGTCTGAAACTTTCAACATAGGTCAGAAACATCTCATAGAATTCAAGAAAAAATCCTGGTATTTTTGGTATTTTTTTTGTGACAGCTGCAAACAAATATGTACCACTGAAATCAGGCATTTTCGCGGGACGAAGGTGAAGACGACGGCGATGGCGGCAGGTAGATCTCGCCAGTTTTCGCGCGAATTTCAGTGGCTGTTGGGTGGCACGACCATGATGATGCGTTCAAAGGTTGATAATTAGGTTTCTACGAGTTTGTTGAGGTACTGGGGCAAAGGAAACGTAGTTTTTTCCAGTTTCTCACCCAACTTTCATGCGGAAACCCTGGAAACCGGCATACATATCATTACGTCAAGACTCGGGTCTGCTGCGGCACCATGCTTGGTATTTCCATGGTGTTTCGACTTCTTAACACATGTTTATTCATTCCGAACGTCCGGACTCTCGGCTAAACCGAGAATTGTGCAGACTTTTATTGGGTAGCGCCGGGCATGATGGTGCCTGCAAATAGCGTAAGGCGTGACCGTGGCTATTGCTACGGTATGCTGTATTTTCCTGGAAATGGCCTCTGCCACCGGCTCAATAGTGCTTGCAGGCGTAAGTATATCGTGTTTCTACCTAGTTTCTGCCAGTTTTCCACTTATTTCTACCGACCTCTGCCCAGCCTCTCTAAGACCGCCATCCTACTCGACGTTGCTTGCATGTCAGCCATAGCAGGTTGCAGTTGTGCAGTATTTAGGTGCTGTATACGTCGTCAAGCCGTGCATATATCGTGAGGATTGGATGTTGATGGTTTTATACTGCGTTGATTGTGCAAGAAGACCAGCTAGGTGCCCATAATCATGGTGTATAATCATGTGTTGTTAGCATCTTGCCACCATTTGCTAGCATGCATTCCAGCGTCATCTTTGCCTGCATGTAAGCTCATGGATCACTCAATCAACCTATCCAAGCCTTGCATTACACGTGCCTCTTTCTTTCAGTATTGCACGCGTTATGGAATGAAAACCCAGCACCTCTGTTCCCACGAGGCATGTGCTCAACACGTTGTGAGAGTGGATGATGCTTTGGCTATGGCTTCCTGATTCAGTCATATTAGGTCATCCAGTCATGATGTTTGATGCATGTTTGATGCTGTATAACTTATACAACACCTATTTTCAACGTTTTGACCCTCCAAGCTCACTATGGCCCCGTTTATGGGGCTCATGTCGTTGCGTCATGTATTTATGTTGTGAAGGGCTCTCATTTTTCCCACTGCGTTGTAATTGTGATGCTAATGAAAAATAGCTCCAGTGGCCCAATGGGCCTGAGTTTTGTTTCACAGAGCCTGCATATGTTGCCCATAGCTCGTGCAAGAAGCCAGATTTTTTTCATGAACCATTTGTGAATAAGCACATGACTTGTGACCTAGCTAGGGTCAAGAAATCGCGGTCATGGTCAGACCCCCCTGTATTCAAACCAGTGTATCTCTCTAATGAATTAGCATTTTGTAGGTCTGAGTAGCTCAAAAAATCCTTTGATTTATGGGCTTTCAGGAAAGTATATACATGACCATGAAAAAAATTTTTCCTTAGGTGCTATACGCGTTCTAAAAAAAGCTTACAACGCGATATATCGCGTTCTTATTAAAAAAACACGGGTTAGAATGTATTATAGGCCATATGCCCCTTCTCTGGGCTATGTGCTACATATACTCCCAACGGAGTTATGTTCCTAATTAATTAATTAATTAATTAATTAATTAATCGATAGACAGACGAGGCTAGTTAATTAATAGGAACATAACTCCGTTGGGAGTATATGTAGCACATAGCCCAGAGAAGGGGCATATGAGCCTATAATACATTCTAAGCTACTTCCTGCAAGGGTGGGAATGTAAACAACACTTGCTCTAGGTGCACTAGGGCACCTGCACCACCCAGAGTCTCGGGCAATACCCAGCTAAGGGGAGCCCGTCATAGGTGGGGAAGATCAGCATAGCTATACAAGAGCTAGAGCGTGGCATCTCAGCAGAGAGCAGCTCGCTGCATGGGCACAGCATAACTAGCTAGATAAAGCTAGGCATCATCTAGAGTGTGGCACATCATAGGCACACATGTACATGTACATGGCTAAATGAGACTCGTGAGTCAGCTGGTATAGCTCTAGCCTCAGTAGGAGGCTTACATGTACAAGGCCACGGTCTATCTATTCTACACTAGTACTGCTGTATTCCCCTAAGCTGGGGCTGCTGGAATCGTTGGGGCCGCGGGGGTCGCGTGCCAGGGCTTGTGGCCAACGTAGATGGCCGCCCCCTTCCAGTACACCGGCTGCCCCGCCTTGGTCTGCCGGAGCTGGAGGTGGGTCGGCCATAGCTCCCGTCGCCGTTGTTGCTGCGCAAGGGTCAAGTCGTCGTCAAGGGTGAAGGGAGTGTTCTCGAGCCGCTTGCGGCGCCTGAGAAAGAAAATCTTGTCCGCCGGGTTCTAAAAGGTGAGAAGAAGCGGAGGCGTCCCTGCCTTACCCCGCGCGCAGGGAAGGCGGTGGGCGACCAGCTCGATCTCACCAGTAAGGCCCATGCGACCAAGAGTTTCTCTCTCAAATGCACGTCACGCAAGCTTCTCATGGAATTCTCACCTTCCTCCAATGATGCCGAAGTTCTTGACGATGACGTTGAGGCTGCGCTTGGCGAGCTCGGCCTCCTCGCGGAGGTCTTGAAAGCGTCTGCCGCTGGAGCTGGGCTGCGACGGCGGAGATGGTGGAGGTGGTGAGCATGTCCGCCCAGGTCGGGATGGGAGGAGCATCGCCGGCCAGGCCAGCCGGGGCTGGCTTGGCGGCAATGTCCTTCACCGCCTGGGCGGTGAGGCCGGCGGTGTTCTGCAGGACCTTGATGATAGCGATGGCATTGTCCTTAAGACGCTGGTCGATGTCGCGGAGCTGGGCGGTGATGGAGTCGGTGGAGGCAGAGGGGCCGGGGGGGGTGGAGGCGAGGAGGGTGGAGTTAGCCTCTAGTCGTGGACATAGGCTAAGTACCAGATAGCAATGTGCTATCTGGGGTTTCGCACGTGTAGACTCGGTCAGAATTCCCGGCTATATGTGATTCGGCAGGCTAGACTATTAGATAGCCGAGTCCTGGTGACGGACCCCAGTACCCAAGCAGGATTGGCGGTACGGCGTCGCCAGTACCCACTCGGGACTGGCATTGAGGTGTCGGATGTCGGACGAGGGTCCTGAGAGTCTAGCAGTGGCGTCGCGCCACTCAGGCTGCACCACAGAGCCCAACGGCCACTGTCGGCTGCTCCAGACGTGGCAGCCGGGCAGGGCGTTGCTTGTCGAGACTGCTAAATGCCCTTGTGCACGTTGTGTCAGCCATTAAAACCTTGGTCCAGATTTACCAAGAAAAGGCTGGGACACCTAACCTAGCAATTGCATTGTGGCAGCCTTCATGGATGAGCCCATAGTCCGGGAATGGGTTTTTGGCATTTTTAGACCCCTGAAAATGGAAAAAATCATAACTCATAGGCCACAACTCCAAATACCCCCAACCAAGGTGCTAGGAGTATCTACATACACTTCAAGGGCTTTCAGAAAATGCAATAATATCTCGAGTCCATTCAGTGCTTTGCAAGATATTTACTGCCAAAGTTGGACAAAAGACGATCATTTTCAGGCAAGGGAAATCCCCTTAGTAGTTTACCCCTGCAGGGAGGGTTCTAAAAAATTATTCTGGGTTTGGACAATGTCAATAGATAGTGCCACCATGCTTTCCTTGGGTCAGACCGCACGGATAGCCCATCTGACTTATATAATGCGCTCACTTACGTGTGTGGGTTACGCGCGCGTAAGCAGCCATCCATGAAATGCCACACACTTATGCATTGTATACAGCCACATAGGACTGTAAAAAGTGCTGGGAAACAAAGAAGTGCTAAACCAGCACTAACGGAATGGCATCCTCCAAAGAAACACCACAAACTGAGCAGATTTGGGGCTAATTGTCTATCTACCTGGAAAAAGGCCTCAATTGAGGCCTTTTCATAAATTGGGTGTTGCATGTAATTACAATGAGCCAACAAACTTTATTCCAAATATGAGTGAAGGCCATGCATTATTATGATTGTTTCGGGGTTCCCAGCACTTAACATCAGTCATATAGCCCTAATACATATTTAATTATGATTTAATAAAACAGGTTGTCGCTGCGATGGCACCATCAACACAACATGACCATAGATACAAGCGACCAAAAGGCGTCAGTACTCAGTTCCATCTGCATGTAACGTGTCTTTTGGACCTTACGAGGTTCCCCCACGACATGGTAAGCATGGCATGACATGGCATGCTCCCCAAGGGACCCCTCACACACACTTGCACGGCCGGGGCTGTCGCGCAGCACTGCAGGCAGCAATAGCCTGCCATGGGTATTGCACGTAACCATGAGGAATCCAAAGCCTCTATTACAAACACGCACAAGGATCATGCATTATAATGATAGGTGTGACCTTCCAAGCGCGTAGCTTCACTCACATAGCCCCAATATCTAGGTTGTTACGGTATATTATGACAGGGGTTTGCTGCCGCGGCAGCAGATGAACAGCACATGGCAAGATATACAAGCATAACTGGACAACATTTGCACAGCCTACTAGACCTCTTAGCTTGATTTCGGGCTTTGCAAGGGTTGCCTGAGACATGGCCAGCATGGCAGGAACTGCCATGCTTCTTATGGAAAGCAAACACGTCTATAAGGCGGGGGCCAGCCGCAGAGCACTGCACGAAGTACTGTAACCTGCCTTACGTCACATCGGCACTAGGCGCCGATAGGCAGCTAAAAACTGACGATATCACAAGCAAATCGATGCCATTACCTTACTACCACCAGGACGCACTTACCTTTCACACCCCTCACACCCGGGATCACTAGGCACGCATATGCGCTGGCGCTGAACGTGGCTGCATTAGAAAAGCTGTTCAAGCTCGGCGTTTTCAAGTTGTCCGGAAGCGATGCAGCCCGCAAATCTGGCCGGACAGACGCTCCATGCGTCGTCCATTGACGTATGAAAGCGGCTGCAGCGGCCTCACCAGCGCTGTTCGCATAATGGCGCTCCCATAGCTGGGGGCGCGCGCGCGTTTATTGTCCGCATCCCAGTTTTTCCTAGCTAAAAACACCCCTTCCTCTACCTACGGATCCACGCCAAAAGGCTCGAAAATAGCCAGTGCCCCTTTAGTCACGGCTGCCCCAACATCCCCCCCCGCCGTTCCGCTAGTCTCTTCCCAGCATATCGAAGCACCGGCCTGCTGGCAGGCGCACTATCAACGCCAATTACGCCCCAGCTGAATTTCACTAACCTGGCATTCAGCACACAAATAACGACCCCACGAATTTAGAAATCGACTTTTGACCCATTTAGCGATCGGGCTAGCTTCACGGATAAATTATCTACCCAACGAGCTCCTTACTGGTCGAAATGATGCACGAACGTGGCCATACGGTCTATTTTACTCGAGGCCGCCATGGTCGTGCATTCGTGAAAATTCGTCGTCCGGTTGCACGAAAGTGGCCAAAATAGGTACTTTTCCACCTCACATATCTTTCAGTAACCGTCGACCCCTGTCGACCCCAACGGGTCAGGACGCTCAGCACATATACCAGATTCGCGCCACTGGGGCCGGACGACCCATAGGACCGGTCCTTCCCGCCAAAATTACCGTCCCCATGTGACCTTGGTGAAAAAGGCCTCAATTGAGCCAAAAGGCCTCAATTGAGGCCTCTGGGTAAATGGACATAATAGCACTCATACAGCAGGCATGGAAACCTGCTGCAAGAGGCACTGATACACTCGTGTAAAATGGATGTATAAACGACAGATCCCCGTGCAAACGACATGCAAACACGTTGCCGTACCTGGCTTGATCACGACCTTTCAGTCCGGGTTCTGCTGGCCGGGACCCTCATATCAGTCACACTGGCTAATGCTTTCCAGGCATAGGCCGCCATAGCCGCATAATGCATGCATCCGACATGATTACCAGGTTGATGTTCTGTGCAAAGATGACCTATAAACGCATCCGAATTCACAGGGACGCTGCTGCGGATGTCCCGTACCAAAACTGGGTGCTCGGGCTGGCGCAGACTGCCGGGCCATAAGAAGAAAATCGAAATATGGCATGCCATTACTCATCTGGTACTGACGACCAAGAAAGCAGTAATGTCCTACCTGTATTTTACCAATGCTATACATCTGGCCACCCCTGACCTACGAAAATCACGCATCATCATTCTGAGCAACATTCTGAACCATTACAAGCCGCGAGACGCAAAATTTCCTTGATAACGGCACGCTATCAGCCATATCTCATTACGCGCGCGAGTGAAAATTTCCTGCCAAAGTCACGTGATACTGTCTCAATACACGTTGTATTTACCAGGCTATGGCGAACATTACCCCCAAACCTATGCATCACCTTCGTCCTTAAGTGTTCCCAGACCCACCGGACCACTGACATCCGTCACAGGTGGCGCGGCGCTCAGGGAATTGAGCGCCGCGCCACCGGGGGTCAAACGGGGCGATATATCGCCCCGTTTCCGGACTATGGTGGGGGCATCTTGCTGGTGGATAGGACACAGTTTGAATCCATCCGTGGTTTCAACAGCCTGAAAGCTTACCAGGTCAACAAGCAAGACTATGCCACTGATTGCAAGAATTATAGGTTGGCTGTAGAAAAGGAACCTGACTCTCAGGGGTCTGCCTGCTAGCTACCTGCTCAGTGCATACTTGGTTGTCAAAAGCTAACCTGGACAAAGCTGTGTACGCCACTGTGGTTGCAGGTCTCAAGACTCTGTGGAACGATTTCTGGGCGGGGATGAACCATATCCAAGACTGCCTGACTCCCCTGGCTATAGGTGCTCCTGTTACGTCGCGTAACAATTCGTTGTAGTTACGGACGTAAATTAGGTCTTTTGCCTCGGTTGTCCCTAGGTTTACGTTTAGGCTCCTACCGGGACATTATTGTCCTCGTAACAGTACTGTGGTACATTGGGTGCCGTTGGGCGCCACGCCGCGTACTTTACCAGTGGTCCTGATCCTGTGGTAGAATGTAGTGGACCAGCGTGCATCAGTAGATGTAGTGGACCAGCGTGCATCTGTAGGCGAGGGCCATGTCGGCCCGAGCGTGTTGGACCGTTGGTGACCATTTATGCGCGTTCTACCCCTTGTGTGTGTACTCGGCATGTGTTAAATGAATTGACACATTTAGGCTTGGGTCACGGCAGTGTAGTTGTGTTTCCTTCCTCTATTCCTGGAGTAAACGGGTTTTGGATAAATGGTTGTATGGCGTATTATAGTAACACTTACGTTAATGCATTGAGATCAGCTCCGTCACGTTCGTCTTTCGCCAGAGGGTTAAGTAGAGGAGGCCTGACCAGTTTAGGTAGTATCAGGCCCATTATAGGTAGAGGTGGAGGTAGATATCCGCGGCGTAACAATGGTTCCGGAGGAACTTCAGTAGGTAGTGAACGAGACGACTATCCCTTGCCACATACACCTGTTCAAGACCCCTTCCGCGTCCAGGAACAAGAAGTCGACACTTCCTTGATAGGTAATGGGCGGGTCGCCTTCAAGCTAGGAGAGTAGTGCTGCCCGTTTCGGGACACGCTCTACCTAGAAGCTAGACCTGCTCACAGCGGATAAATCCTTTCGTAGTTAGCCTGTCCTTCGCCTTGTTTTCCTGCTTACGGTTGTTTCCTGTCTTAGATAGGGGAGTATTACTGTTCGGAGACGATTAGCGTCGCAGTACCTACACCTTTTTTCCTTGTGTTGCTGCTTTATTAGACGGCCGCACCCGCAGAGTTACGGGGCGCTGCGTTAGGACGAGCGCTGGGATATCCGGCCGCTGACTTAGGACGAGAGCTGGAAACTTCCGCCCTCCTTCTTCTTTCGGTGATCCAGATCGTCCAGCTAAGTCGCCTACCCCTACCTCGTCTAGCTTGACATCACAAGACACGCCAGGTGAGTTATCATGAGTCAACGTCGTGTTTTTACTGCGCCTTCCCATTCATCTAGTGATAATAGTTTAGCTAAGTATTACGTAGTTATTACCCCTCAATGGTCAGCCATTTTCCTCTCTTGGTCAGATGCTAGGAAGATAGTGCAAAATCGTACATATAATGTAATTAGGTATAAGAAATTTGTTACCTTCGAGGAAGCTCAACAATTCCTTATAGACCATAGCGTATCAGATCTAGGCCTACACGTACGTTCTACTCCTCATGGTCGCCCTCCTGTAGAAGCTCTAGATTTTGCTACCCCTCCTTCGTCTCCCCCTAAGAGGGCTGCATCCTCATCTAGCTTAGATACTCCTCTCACCTTAGAATTCGGTTCCCTATCCATTACTGTTGAAAAGGATTGATTTAACTTGCTTCCTTCTTTTAAGCCATTGAAAGCTTTTTCTTTTCTTTCCTTGCCTTCTATTAGGCCTTGTCCTTTATCCTTGTTGCTTTCAGTTAGATTTTTTATCATTTACTTAAACAAAAATGGATCCAGTGGGTGGTAACCTGTCGCCTATACCTACCAATACTCCTACTATGAATAATAATAATAATAACAACAATCGTGGTAACCGACGGGACTCACTTGAAACGGTGCACCATCTCACTCCTCAAGGTAACCTTCGTGCCTCACCTCCTTCTCCTCTTGCTGATGGTCGCCGTCGTCCCTCACTTACCCCTCCTACCTATGAACAACGTCAACGTATGCAAGTCAGATTTAGTGATGACCCTTCCCTTACCCTGAACCAGGCCCCTGCCCCTCCTGCAACCTTGGCTCAACCCTCCAGCAGGTCCTCACTAACTAACAATGTTTTTAGGCCTCCTTCCCACCCTGTGCCTTCTAGGCCTGCTCTTAACACGGGTCGTGCCTCTGCCCCTGTCGGTCCTTCTGGGCGCCCCAGTGCAGTTCCCTTTTACCCACCTGCTTCCTGGTCCTACCCTGAGACGGCCTATGAGGCAGCCCAGGTCCCTACCCGTGTGGCTGATTTAGAAGTTAATAGTGATTTCAGCACCATGCCCTTAGATGACAGAAATTATGATCATTTTGCCTATTCCTCTCTTCGTGAGCAATATACTGTCTCTTCTTGGCTGATTTCGATAGTACCGGCTACGCCCCCTTCTAAAGAAGGATTCAGCCGTGTTCAGCCCGTCTCACGGTGCGAGACTGAACAAGTCTCGCGTGCAGACACGTGTGTAGTACTCCTACACACAGATCTCGAGTGATTTATCTAGTACCAAATCCGAAAGGCTTGCATCACTCCCCGGACAGGAGAACTTTTGCGGATGACTGTAGGTGTAAGTTGGCGATGCCATGGTAACCGGAGACGTCCGTCCTATAGTCAGCAAAATTGGTGCGAGAGGTCCCCAGTTCGATTCCGGTCGGATTCATTTGCAGATCGCGTTTTCCGCGTTTTCCGCGGCCCGGCACTGAACGCAAAGGTTTTCACCTTTGCGGAGTGTCTGATCAGAATATACTGTCCCCTTCTGGCTTATGGGCACCAGCCTGAAACGGTGGCCCCTTCTAGACCCCTACCCAAGACTTTTCCTCTTCCTTCCTTCTATCCCGCTTATATAGCAGTGGAAGATAGTGGCCCTATGGGAAAAACTGACTCCTCTAATCCCCCTAAGCCCCCTGCTCTTCCTCTCTTTGCTAACCTTCCCAAGCTGGATGTCAAGTCTACCCCTCAACAGTTTTTCACCTTTATTATGTTGCTTACCCAGAACACACAGTCGTGGCAGAATCATAATAGGTGGCGTCTTTCTGATGCTGTATTAGTTCCTCACTATCTCACAACCTGTATTACTCCTGAGCTTGCTAACCTCATTCAGTGTGAGTCTTTGGCCTCTCATGCCTACCCTAACTCTGTAGCAGAATTGTTTAAGCGTTTAGAGAACCATTTAGTCCCTCCTGATTCAGATTGGCAGGATAGATTAGCCTTTGGTACCTTGCAGCAGGGTACTAAATCATTTAACCCCTAAATGGTCTGGCTGCCGATTTTCCGCCTAAAACTGAGTTACAGCCGACACGTCGGCCCCTTCTCGGGGGACCAAATGCCGCGAAAACTATTGAGAATTAGGAAACGTTTAGCTGAGAAGATCGAAAGTTTATAATTTTCCTCACAGCATGGTACTAGGGTTTGCATACTTCTGACAAAGTTATAGAGGTGTTCTGGCCGGTCAAAGTACAAGGGGTCAGGGTACTTTTTCACGTACAACGTGCATTCCGGAAAACGACGACCTGGCCATGGCGGCTTGTGCCCACGCATGGCATTTACGTTTTCGTTCGAATTTTCTGACCAAACTCAGGAAATTGATTTTATACGTCCTAAAGATGACACAGGCCGATTTTTGGTTCGCGGGAATGCCATTTGATAGGTGTCGGCAGCGTTCTTGCTGGAAAAAACTGCGATCAGGCCGGACGATAGAAACGTTGACAGCAATACCTTTCCGGCGTATTTTAAAGGATATATTGGTTTCTTTGTACTTTTTATGTTACATAGTAGTCGTAAACGTGCAATGGTGGCCAGAAATCGCCGAATCCAGCGACCATGCTGCACAACTTTGGTGTGCCGAAATGCGCCATTTTGCGGCCACCGCCTGGGCCAAGGTAACGCCATCCATGCCTGGTAAAGCTTAATCATCGTTTTCCTATCGATGTTTGACGTCTATATATGCGTTCTAGCTTGTGTAGCACATTCTTTTTGCATTATTCATGCTCTTTCTTGACCCTGGCCTGGCCCCTTTCTAAAACACCCTTCTTAGATGCTTCCCTCAGTCAGTTGACCTGCCACAGGGTGATGGTGATAAGTTTTAGAGGCTGTATGGGTTTTAATACCTCCATATATGTTTGTTATACATTTCCCACACACATATTGCATGAGTGTGAGGCAGTTGGCTGGTCTCTGTGGCATCATCAAGCATGTAACCGGTGAGTAGAAGCTTCCCATTGTCAGCATGTGCCACCAGGTGTGCTGGCCATCACCTGGCAAGCTATAGCAGCTTAGGCCTAGTTTATCCTTGCTAGGGCAAGCTGAAATAGGCTTAAAATCACTAGTTTGTTGGTGGCTGCCTCCTAGAATGCATGCCTTGCGTAGGGTATCCGTACCACGTTACCTACGTGCATGGACAAGGTGGTACCTGCACATAGGTGCCATGTAAGGGCAGTGTGATGATGCAGTTATGTTTCCCCATCATTGTGGAAGGGAAATGTATTGTGTGGCATGGTTGGGGGCCATATTAGTAGGTATTAGTAGGTAGTATGCCCACTCCTACCCCCTTGGTTGCTTTTTACCAACGGTACCCCTATGGGCTGTACTGGGTGTAACTGCTGGTATACCCACCCAAATGATGACCCCAATGGCTCAAACTGTTCAGCAACTAATTGTTTATCATCCCTGAAGTGGTAGGTGCCTAGCTCTTACAACATAATTCAAAATGCATATTCTACCAAAAATGAAAACGCTCGTCTTGACCCCCCTGACTTTGACGGCAGTTATACATGGCCTACCCTGCATATATGTAAGGTTGTGATATACCAACCCGAAGGGCAACTCATGGACATGCTTGGCCCCCAAGGACAGCCATTGGATATGGGTGGGTTGGATGGCATCTGGTTTGCAAAATTGTGAAGTTACAGCCGATGCATCGGCAGTATTTCTGCCCATTTAGGGGTTAAGGAGTATATGAAAGAGTTTGATGCTCAGATGGTACACGAATTAGGGATTTGTCGGGTGCAGAAGTACGTGCTCGCTTCCTCCAAGGCCTCAGTAGACCCTTATTACGTGAAGTCAAGCGCCAGTTCTCTGCCTACCGTTTTACTGATCTGCCCCTCAAGCATGTGCGCCAGCATCTCTTGCGTGTAGCAGATTTCTTCACCACCCCTTCTCTTCCTACCCGTTCCCGTATTAATAATATTATCCCTGAGGAGGAGAACTCCTATGTAGAAGAATTAGATATCTGTGTTACTGACCTTTCAGCCCTTGATGTCTCTCATATCACATGCTATCATTGCAAGGAAGTAGGTCATCTTAAACGTGAGTGCCCCAAGTTCCTTTCGGGTGCTCCCCCTCATCCCGACGCTCGCCCTCCTCGTACCCCTCAGCGTGCTCCTATTCGTCCTACTTCAGGACGCATTCCTTCAGCTACCCCTAGTAGGCTGAATGCTGTGCAGACAGGATCCCCAGGGTTCCCCTATGATAATCAGGCTCCCGCACCCTCTTCGCTCCCTCGTGACCCTCCAGCAGTGGCTTTTTCGCCAGGGTCTTCTTCGGGGTTAGTTCCTATGGATTTGGGGGGGAGGGGGAACAGTAGGCCTGTCAGCCGGGGGTAACCTGGACAGGTCCTTAGATAGTACCCCAGATAAAAATTTTTGCCTGCCTGTTTTTATAACCTCTGTAGGAGCTGAATCTTCCCTACCACTACGTGTGCGTCCTCTTATGTTCTTGAATGGTGGTTTAACCGTCCCTCACACTGTTGTAGATCCCTTCTTGCATGCTGATGAACTCTTGAATGTCTCTGTGTTGGTAGATAGCGGTGCGGCTAGCTCCTTTGTGAGCGAAGCCCTAGTTAGGCGTTTAGGACTAGTCCCTACCCCTCACACCAAACCCGTTACTGTTCATTATGCTGATGGTCGCACCAGTCATTCTCCGGGTACGGTGTCCCTTCCCATGGTTATACAAGGACGTACTGTCAACCTGACGGCCACTATAGGCCCTATCACTACCGCTGATGTATTACTAGGATTAGATTGGCACCAGGATAATAAGATTACTATTAATTATGATACCATGGTCATTTGGTTTCCAGATAGCTCTTACTGGGTACCTGAACGTCATTATAGATTGGAAAATTTATCCTTGGTAGATATTACTCCTCCTACACCTGTTGATCCTCCTGTAAGACCTATACCTGAAGTACTAATGTCCAATGATGAGTTGCGTTCTGAACTAAAGGAATATGGATATTTATTATGTATGTTCCTTCAGTTAGAAGTACAGGAGATACCTATCCCTAATAATAGTGTGGATATCTATATAAACACAGTGGATACAATAGGAGTGGGATTTACTGAAAATGAAATAGTAAGATACATGGCTGTGATAGATTCCTCAAAGGTTTTTGAAGAAAAGACTCCTTCTTATCCTCCTCCTCGTTCTGTTTTACACCGTGTAGTTATCAAGGACGGTGCAGTTCCTACGCACTCTCCGATGTATAGAATGGGCCCTACCGAGTTAAAGGAACTAAAACAGATTTTAGTGTCATTATTAGAAGCAGGATTGATAGAGCCTAGTAACTCCCCATACTCAGCTGGTGTCCTGTTAGTTCCTAACCCCTAAATGGTCTGGCTGCCGATTTTCCGCCTAAAACTGAGTTACAGCCGACACGTCGGCCCCTTCTCGGGGGACCAAATGCCGCGAAAACTATTGAGAATCAGGAAAAGTTTAGCTGAGAAGATCGAAAGTTTATAATTTTCCTCACAGCATGGTACTAGGGTTTGCATACTTCTAACAAAGTTATAGAGGTGTTCTGGCCGGTCAAAGTACAAGGGGTCAGGGTACTTTTTCACGTACAACGTGCATTCCGGAAAACGACGACCTGGCCATGGCGGCTTGCGCCCACGCATGGCATTTACGTTTTCGTTCGAACTTTCTGACCAAACTCAGTAAATTGATTTTATACGTCCTAAAGATGATACAGGCCAATTTTTGGTTCGCGGGAATGCCATTTGATAGGTGTCGGCAGCGTTCTTGCTGGAAAAAACTGCGATCAGGCCGGACGATAGAAACGTTGACAGCAATACCTTTCCGGCGTATTTTAAAGGATATATTGGTTTCTTTGTACTTTTTATGATACATGGTAGTCGTAAACGTGCAAGGGTGGCCAGAAATCGCCGAATCCAGCGACCATGCTGCACAACTTTGGTGTGCCGAAATGCGCCATTTTGCGGCCACCGCCTGGGCCAAGGTAACGCCATCCATGCCTGGTAAAGCTTAATCATCGTTTTCCCATCGATGTTTGACGTTTATACATACGTTCTAGCTTGTGTAGCACATTCTTTTTGCATTATTCATGCTCTTTCTTGACCCTGGCCTGGCCCCTTTCTAAAACACCCTTCTTAGATGCTTCCCTCAGTCAGTTGACCTGCCACAGGGTGATGGTGATAAGTTTTAGAGGCTGTATGGGTTTGAATACCTCCATATATGTTTGTTATACATTTCCCACACACATATTGCATGAGTGTGAGGCAGTTGGCTGGTCTCTGTGGCATCGTCAAGCATGTAACCGGTGAGTAGAAGCTTCCCATTGTCAGCATGTGCCACCAGGTGTGCTGGCCATCACCTGGCAAGCTATAGCAGCTTAGGCCTAGTTTATCCTTGCTAGGGCAAGCTGAAATAGGCTTAAAATCACTAGTTTGTTGGTGGCTGCCTCCTAGAATGCATGCCTTGCGTAGGGTATCCGTACCACGTTACCTACGTGCATGGACAAGGTGGCACCTGCACATAGGTGCCATGTAAGGGCAGTGTGATGATGCAGTTATGTTTCCCCATCATTGTGGAAGGGAAATGTATTGTGTGGCATGGTTGGGGGCCATATTAGTAGGTATTAGTAGGTAGTATGCCCACTCCTACCCCCTTGGTTGCTTTTTACCAACGGTACCCCTATGGGCTGTACTGGGTGTAACTGCTGGTATACCCACCCAAATGATGACCCCAATGGCTCAAACTGTTCAGCAACTAATTGTTTATCATCCCTGAAGTGGTAGGTGCCTAGCTCTTACAACATAATTCAAAATGCACATTCTACCAAAAATGAAAACGCTCGTCTTGACCCCCCTGACTTTGACGGCAGTTATACATGGCCTACCCTGCATATATGTAAGGTTGTGATATACCAACCCGAAGGGCAACTCATGGACATGCTTGGCCCCCAAGGACAGCCATTGGATATGGGTGGGTTGGATGGCATCTGGTTTGCAAAATTGTGAAGTTACAGCCGATGCATCGGCAGTATTTCTGCCCATTTAGGGGCTAAGCCAAATGGCAAGTTTCGCCTAGTTACTGATTATAGGAAGTTGAATGATATTACTGTGAAGTCTAAATACCCTCTACCTCGTATTGATGATATATTTAATAAAGTTAAAGGTTCCACTTGTTTCACAGTACTGGATTGTGCGGATGGTTTTTGGCAGTTGCGGATAGCTCCTGAGGATTGCCATAAAACCGCCTTTGCTACCCCTTTTGGTCATTACCAGTTTAGAGTAGCGGCTATGGGACTCTGTAACTCGCCTGCCTCTTTTCAAATGTTAATGAATGAAGTGCTTAGACCTGTTATGGGAAATTCTCATCTTCCTCAGGTGTCCTCTGATCTAAAGGATCCTTCCTTCTCCTCTGTTTCTTTATCTGAGCATGACCGTTCTTGTGCTCAAGCTTACTTAGATGATATTCTTATTTACTCTCCTGATTTTGAAACGCACCTACGTGATTTAAAGAAAGTATTAGAAATAATGGCTGAAAATTCTTTGTGGGCGCGCCGTGCTAAAGTGCGTTCGGGTAGGAGTGTCCCATTTTTAGGGCACGTTCTGTCAGATGCCGGGGTCGCTACCGACCCGGATAAAACTAAGTCAATTCAGGAATGGCCTACTCCTACCGACGTTAAAGGTGTACGTAGTTTCCTAGGAATTGCTTCTTACTATAGGCGTTTTATCCCGCGTTTCGCAACTATAGCAGCCCCTATTAATCATTTATTAAAGAAGGATATCCCCTTTGTTTGGAGTAGTGAATGTCAGTCGGCTTTTCAGTGCCTAAAATCCCTACTCCTTTCCCCTCCTGTACTCATCCTACCGGATACTACTAAACCCTTTGTTGTGGCTACAGATGCTAGTAAAGTAGCTATAGGTGGTGTCCTTCTCCAGGATCAGGGTCAGGGCTTACAGCCAATTGAGTATATCTCTAGGACAATGCTCCCTGCGGAGCGTAACTATCCCGTACACCAGCAGGAACTCTTAGCTGTGGTGTATTGTTGCCACGCGTGGCAGCACTTCCTTAAAGGTGCTCAATTTGATGTCTGCCTGAATGAACCCTGTGAGCTAGATCCTTATAGGTTAGTTATCCAAACGGATCATCGTCCCCTTACCCATCTTCTCTCCCAACCCAACCTTACCCCTCGGCAAGCGCGCTGGATGGAATTTTTAGCACAGTTTTCCCCTTTTAAACTTCAGTATGTCAAGGGTGTAGATAACATAGTACCAGATGCACTCTCTCGTCGTGCAGACTATTCCTTCTTCGAGGACCTTGATGTTCTCAATACTACTCTAGTTCCTACTACTATGGGTGTAACCCCTTATGGTGAACTACCTGATGATGAATCCTATGCCTACCTCTTTCATACAGCTGTTCGCATGCCTGATCTCCTTTCTCACGTAGGACTCTCTCTCCCGTGTGAGGCCCTTCCCGTGGCCTCGGTGGGGGGGAGGGGAAAAATAAAATTTTATACCGCTTAGCCATATAGCGACTAGGTCAGGAAAGTCTTATGAAAACGTAGTCCCTCTAGGACCTCCCCTTCTCTTTGGCAAGGCGGTAGGAGATCTCTTTAAACCTGTTCTGGATACTTCTGTAGCGATGCCTACCTCTGATCTTGAACGCCTTATTAGTAGATTTACGGCCACTGAGCCGGAAGCATTAGCTGCCATTGCTGCACATCCCCAACAATTAGGCAAGCACCCTTGTAAATTTGTAGGTGGGTTTTTATATGTGCAGATAGCAGATTCTCCCCCTCAATGGCGCCTGTATGTCCCTCCTATCTGTCGCTCCTCCTTGCTCTTTGAGTTGCATGACTTAGCTGCTCATCAGGGTGGTAAACGGGTACGGGACCTAGTAGCCCGCTCTTATTACTGGCCTTCCCTTTATAAGGATGTAGATGAGTATGTTAGAACTTGTCAATCTTGCCAGGAAATGAAACCCAATAATGTAGGACAGATAGCAGAACCTAGGACCTTGCCTGACCCCATCATGCCTTGGGATTCTATCATGATGGATTTTGTAGGACCTTTTAGAAAGAATGATAGGGGCAATGCCCAAATCCTTGTGTTCATAGATCGTTTTACTCGTATGTGCCATCTTGTGCCGTGTCCTTTAGAACTCACCGCACGTGATTGCGCACGCCTATACCTCAATAATGTATATAGATATCATGGATTGAGTAGGCAGTTTATTAGTGATAAGGATAAATTATTTACCTCAGATTTTTGGCAGCAGTTTTTCGCTGCCATCGGTACCAAGGTTACCTACGGTACTGCCTACCACTCCTCTCCTCTCATTTAGTAGAGCGTCTTAATAGAGTAGTAGAAGAAGCGCTTAGGCACTATGTTAATGGCTCGGGTAGTGATTGGGAGGATTATTTATGTTTGGTAGAGTTCTCCCTCAACAATTGTCCCCAAGCTGCGCATGGATATACGCCCTTCTTCTTAGATACTGGTAGACAGCCCCTTACCCCTACCTCTCTCTTAGCTAGTCCTCTACGGGACAAGGATGATGTGTCCCGAGATACTGTAGAAGGTGTACAGTCCTTACTAGATAGAATGAAAACTGCTCATGACCACGCGATCTCAGGGTACCAAAAAGCTCAGGCTAAGTACCTTGCTAGGTTGCGTGCCTCCTTAGATAGACGAGCACCTGAGATAGAAATAGGAGATCTAGTATTAGTAGAAGGCCCCCGTGTTGGCCGTTTTGCTCATAAGTTTGAAGCAGAACTGAAGGTCAAACTTAGGCCCGCCTTCTTAGGACCCTTCCATGTGTTGTCTAGGGTAGGAAATTTCTTATATAAAGTCGATATCCCTACCTCTTGGCAAACGCATTCAAACACCTTCCATAGGAGCCAGCTTAAACTGTACCATCCTAGTACGTTCGCTGGCAGGGAGTTAGCGCCTGCCCCTTTAGAGCATAACCCTGACACTGGGGAAGTAGAAGACGAAGTAGAAAGCATCGTGGCCCATAGAGATATCAAAAAGGGCCGCGGTACCCAGCGTCAGTATAAAGTGAAGTGGATGTATGCTCGTAGTGAAGTAGATAAGGTTTGGTATACGGAGAGTGAGCTAGATGGGTGTAGTCGCCTGCTGCAGGAATATAAAACCCTGCACAAGCTCTAGTTGTAGGCTTTCTCCTCTCTTATGTTATGTCTGCTGTCGACGGGTGGTTGGTTGTCCCCTCCCCTCCGCAGCCGTCATGTCGGAGCCTACCCCTCCGGCTGAGAGCCCGCTGCCGTCCCTGCCCCTACCGGACCCTGAGCTGTACTTCGAGGCCCTTCCGGGCCGTTGGGTGTCACGGTCTAGTTTCCCGGATGGCGTCGTGCATCCGGCCCTCCAGGCCCAGCATGCGGGCCTAGTCAGGGCGGCTCTCTTCGGGGTCACGTGGTACGGTCCTTCCCCTGCTGAACCGCATCAGCTTGTTTTGCACGGATTTGACGATGCCGGCCACTGTTTGCTAGAATGTGGCTCCAGCTGTCCAGCCCTGGGACAGATAGCTGCGATTCTCCAGTGCCCCAGGGTGTTTTCCTACCTTTCTACCCCTGTGGGCCGCTCTGCCTACGGGATGTGTTCCCCTGGCTTCCTGCCGAGGGTGATGCGGAGCTGGATGAGAACCCCTGCGACCTGTTACGGGCCGTAGAGTTTATGGAGATAGCAGACCAGAACGCGGGTGTAGGATTTGGCGACCCTACCCCTACGGACGCGCCGGTAGAGGCGCAGTATTCCCCTGAGTATTCGGCCTCCCCTGCGGCGTCCTCCTCTTCAGTGTCGGCGCCTTCCCCGGTCCCGTCTTCACCGAGGTCGGTCCTGTGCGCATCGGTGGAGCCTACCCCTTCGGGCTCAGGTCGTGAGCCTGATCCTCTTGCAGCGACAGTTTCTGCGATGCAGGCGCAGATCCAGTCCCTGACGGCGGCCTTCGGGGCCTTCATGGCGGCCCAGGCGCACGCTCCAGCCACGCCAGGTGGGGTGTCTGTTGCAGCTGTGCCCCCTTCCCCTTCGGTCGCCTCTGCGTCTACGGTTCCCTCTGGTGCTGCAGCTCCTACGCCTTCGGCTACCGCTGCGCCTGCTACTGACGTACCTGCGCCTCGGCGCGAGTCCGCCGTCCCAGTGACAGCGCCCGCCGCCGCCGCGTCCGAGCCGCCCACCACGTCAGCGCCGCCCTCGCGGGGTTTCTTCAGCGACCCGGGCGGTCTTCCCAGGCTTTGGGAGGGCGGTCCTCCGCAGAGGATCCCGGTGCCTGACTGGAGCTTGGACGGTAACCAGTCGTATGCCGGATTGCCTGTCCCCACGGGTCCTATTTTCAACATGTGGCCTGGTGGTGCTCCACCCCCAGAGACCGGCGCGCCAGTTGCGGAGGCGGGTCCGTCGCGACCCCCTGCGGCCTCGGGTCCGACGCGGCCCCCTGTTGTACCGGCACCTTCTGCGCCTGTGCCGGTTCCTACCCCTTCGCCGGCCCCTGCCCCTTCGGCCCCGCGGTCTTTGGCTGCGGTTGTTCGGTCCAGTGGCTCTGACCCGCGCGCCACCCGCGCTGCCGATTCCCTTCGGGAGTTGTCAGAGGGCGATCGGGATCGGGCCCCTTCTGTGGTGCATGCGACTCCGGAGTCGCGCGACACGCCTGTCTTCGGGTATGGTATGTCTGCGCTCGCTTGCCGCCAGTGTGACCTGCCGCGCGCCTCCGCCGAGCTGGCCATTTCGCCCATGTCCTACGGGTTCTCCCAGGTGTGTCGGGCGCCGCGGGACCGTAACCTACCAGTTGAGACTGATCGGCCTCCTTTCGACATGGTTATTTTGGCTGATCCGGTGTTCCAGGGTGAGATCCTGGTTCGGCGCGTCCTGTACCGCTGGGCGCGGCGCCACAATGACTTGGACACCTACGGCGGGTTCCAGTGGGCTTACCCTCCGCCTCTGGGCATTATGGCCTCAGATGCTCTTACGGTAGATTTTCCTGCGGTGCCGGGTGCCACGTACAGCACCGTCCTCAGCCCATCCTAGAGTGGGATGCCCGTCGTCCAGCGCCCATCCCGGGCCAGGGTTTGGACTCTCGGGGTCATCCTCCTCCCCGGGCTAGCGACTACCTTGAGACGTTCGGGTCGCGACAGTGTGCCCGCCGGTGGCGCTCCCGCGAGATTCGGCACATCCGGTTGTGGCCGTCCAACGTGGAGCCCCTGGTAGATCTGTTTTTCCCGACGGGTATGCGCCCTCGGATCCGGTATCATCGCCTGCTCCTTCGGGCTCTCTGCCTGATCGCGGTAGAGCCTTTCCTACGCCTCTTTGCCTGCGGTTTCCTGGACTGGGCCCGGGGCCAGGTCGTTCTTACACAGCATAGGTACTACTGGGCCTTCCTGGGACTTTTCCCTGACGGCGTGTGGGCCGATGTTTTCCTCACTGTAGATAGGCACGACAATGCTGAGGATGTGTCTCACTACCAGGCTTACCTGGATGTCCTGCTGGCCTCCCGTGGTACCTACCAGACGGATGGCCATTAGATAGAGGGCCTTAGGCCCGACCTGAGGGTGTTGTCCCTCCGGTATGTAGAGTCGCCCTCATGTTCTGGCCAGTTGACTGGTCGTTCTTGGTCCTTGGTGCTGATTGGTTTACTCTGTGTGTCCTGCCCAGTGCCGTTCCCCCCCGGCAAGGACTTTGTTCCAGGCAGTTAGGGGAACCTACCACCAGGCTTGGTGCTGGCTAACCCTACACCTCCAGGCGTGGTGGTGGAGACCGTGTGAACTATTGGTGCCTTGTATCTTGGATGGCCTGCTGACTGTGTTAGTGTGTGCTGGGTGCATTAGGTTTCCTACCCCTTGTTTTCCTCCCTGTGCGTAGGGAGAGGGCTCCCTACCTTTGTGGGGGGGGGAGGTGTTACGTCGCGTAACAATTCGTTGTAGTTACGGACGTAAATTAGGTCTTTTGCCTCGGTTGTCCCTAGGTTTACGTTTAGGCTCCTACCGGGACATTATTGTCCTCGTAACAGTACTGTGGTACATTGGGTGCCGTTGGGCGCCGCGCCGCGTACTTTACTAGTGGTCCTGATCCTGTGGTAGAATGTAGTGGACCAGCGTGCATCAGTAGATGTAGTGGACCAGCGTGCATCTGTAGGCGAGGGCCATGTCGGCCCGAGCGTGTTGGACCGTTGGTGACCATTTATGCGCGTTCTACCCCTTGTGTGTGTACTCGGCATGTGTTAAATGAATTGACACATTTAGGCTTGGGTCACGGCAGTGTAGTTGTGTTTCCTTCCTCTATTCCTGGATTAAACGGGTTTTGGATAAATGGTTGTATGGCGTATTATAGTAACACTTACGTTAATGCATTGAGATCAGCTCCGTCACGTTCGTCTTTCGCCAGAGGGTTAAGTAGAGGAGGCCTGACCAGTTTAGGTAGTATCAGGCCCATTATAGGTAGAGGTGGAGGTAGATATCCGCGGCGTAACAGCTCCGTCTGCAACCCCAACCCATAAGGTCCAACAGACCCAAGGGAAAGGGCAAGGACAAAAGCGCCAGTCAGGGGGGCAGCAGGGGGGCCAGTCCAAGAAGGCCAAGGGCAACCAGCCCCAAGGCCAGGGACAGCCTGCCCAGCTCAGGCCAAACCAGTGGAGGCGGCCCACCCCCCCCACACCTGCCCCACCCACCCCTGCACCCACTGCTCAGCCCCCCCATGCAGGTCCCAAGAACAAGTGCACCCGGTGTGGCACCAAGGGACACCAGCGGACTGCAAGTGGAACCCCGCAGTAGGCGACGTGGACCTCTGCTTCGGTTGCAAGCACCCCCGCCATCTGCCCCCCGGCACGTGGTGCGACCGGCAAGACAAGGCTCCAAAAGGATGTACGTCCTCACAGCACGCCTATGTGGATTCATATGATCTCATTATCATTGGGGATAAAGACAAGGGACTGCTAGACTTTGAGGCAGCTCAGAAAATCTCCTCCACGTATAATGTGATATTGCCCTACCTCAAAGCTCTTACCCCAGCTGCTGTTGACACAGTAGACTTAAAAGGGAACTAGCAACCCAGCTCCACATAGCCATGGGTCATGAGGTGGTGGCAGAAAAGATTGCCAGACGAGCAGGAGGTTCACGACTCAGGAATGCTGTCAGGTTGGCTAGAAAACACTGCCAGCAATGTCAGTTCCATGGCCCAAAACCTCCCAAATGGCATGTATGTAGCAACACCACCCTCCCAAAGGGGAATAATTGTGGGTGATGTCGTGCATATTGATGGTGAACAATATCTGATCCTAAAAGACACATGGTCCAGATTCACTGTCATGGAACCCCTACCTGGAATGGCTAAAGAGCAACTGCGTGCAGCACTTGTGATAGCATTGCCCAGATTCTACCCAGTTGACACTATACTGCTTGATCAACAGTTTAGCTGTCTGGCTGAGTGTGAAGGATGGGATGCTAATATTGAGCTTGCTGGATTGCAAGATCATGAAGGGCAGGGTGTCATGGAAAGAACCATCAGGTCAGTCAAAACTTTAGTGGCGAAATCCACTGACCTGAAAGCCACATCTGGAAGCTATGCTGACAGAGCACTGTGGTGCAGTGAAATCTGTGCTACACTTAACCTTATAGACCTGTGTTGCATGCACCATGGGGGGAAATCCTTCCCATTGGCTTACAGGCAGGTGTGTACCCTTCCAGAGGTATTAGCTCTGTGTAACACAGTACGGGCTAAAGTGGCTGATAAGCTAGCTGAAAAGGACATAACACACCCCAGAACAGTATTCCAACTGGGTGAACAAGTCCTATATTTCAAAGAAACCAAACATGGCAAGACAGGCATGTGGTATGGTCCGTGCACTGTTCTAAGAATGACCAAAAAAGGAAAAAATATGGATATTCGAAGTTTGGAAACAGGGAGAAAACACAGGGTGAGCAGTCAATTAGAGTTAAGAAGTATTTCCCTCCTTTGGCAGACGTGCCAGGGGAAGAGTCCTTGAACATGGATTCCCTCCTTAACTCTGGTGAGCAAGCAGAACCACCCAGCATTCCAACACCAGGAGCTGATGATGGCACTACCACACCCTCTGTCATTCCTCCACCCCTCATCAGTGAAGGTACGTGTCACCCCACAAACTGGTGTAAGTCCCTCTGGGCAGAGTTCAACCAGGCATGAGGTACCAGAGCAAAACAAAGGCAATCCAGCTGAGTTCAAATCCAAGCTAGAAAAAGCTCTGGCAGCTCTGCATAAGGCTCACAAGAGCAAGGCTAAACAAGCCTCAGGTTTGGCCAAGGTCTCTGCTGTGTGCTCCGATTATAGCCAGGAATCCTGCATCCTAGCTGTGGACACTCAGGCACAGGTCAGTGTGATCAGTGCACAAGCCATTCCTGGTCTGCAACAATTGCACCCTCACCATGGACACAGGTGCAAGATTTTTCAGGCAAAACAACCTTAGATGTGTTGGGTCAAGTAATGATCCCCGTACTTGGCATCCAGACACCTTTCCAGGTAGTGGAAGGGTACATGGGCAATGCTTTGTTGGGAGAACCCTTTATCTCTTACCCAGGTGTCACCATCACTGCTACACTAGCCAGCTGCGTGTGACTGGGGTAGGAGCCATTCCCTTGGATCACTACAAAATTCCATTGTCCCAACTGGTTCATGGATTAGATGCCTATATCAAGGCCATTAACATCAAATATGGGCCAGGTGAAATCCCTGACCTAGAGAAAAAGGTGCACAATCAAAGGCCACACCCGCAGTCCTTTGGGGTTGGAAAGTGGGACTTAGCCATGCACTCTCCTCACAACTATGATGCTCTAATCCAACAATGCAAAACACAAAAAGGGTTTCAAAAATGGATCCAAGCCATTAGGCACCAAGCCCGCGAAGAGTGGGTGCTGCCAAACCCTAAGCATCCTGACTATAAGCCACCTGTCACTCCTGTCTGGGAAATTCCAGAAGGTGCCAAAAAGTTGAGACTCAAGTTTGTGCTAAAACACAAGGCACAGCCAGTAGGCTCACCTATATATCATGCTAGGCCATGTGTGACAGAATTGAAAGGCATGTCAAAACTGTCCAAGGGTGAACTCTACACTCCTGGGCTGCAGCAAACATCCCTCAGGATACTGCTCTCTGTCTTCCTCCACCATCTCAATGCTGGCCAAGATTATGCCTGCAAAGCTACTGATATCAAAAGGGCTTTCCTTAGAGGGGACCCTGATAAAGCGCAAGATGTGTGGAAGGGTCAGGTCTATGTGGTTCCCACCCCTGCTGCATGGGCACATGATATTGATGAGCCATATCTACTCCTAAATCTAGGGGTGGAAGGTTTGCAAAGTGCTCCCACTATTTTCAGAAAATCAGCAGAAGAGGTGTTCAAGAAACTTATGATGATCTGCCACTTATGATGATCTGGACCCTTGTCTCTTTGCTGTGCCCACACCCTCTGGCTTGCTCCTGTTTGTGTGGCATGGTGATGACCAACTGATTTGTGGACCAAGAGCTGAAGTTGCCAAGTTCATTCAGCAGGTTCAGCAGTCATATGAGATTGGAAAGCAGACAGAGCTGGGGCCAGAACCCCTACAGTTCTGTGGCATAATGCTAGCACTGGACGAGCAACAGGAACAGTGGGTGTGTACTCTATCCCCGCCTGCCCAGTACTTAGAAGAATGCCTAGAGCTGCTTGATATTCCGTGCATTCCTGCTCACATGTGTGCTACTGTCAAAGGAAAATTAGGGTGGCTGAGTGCTATCTGTGCACCTCATCTGGCAGTGGTCAGCAGGATTGATGACACAGTATTACAAACCATGAAACCTAAGGATCTCCAGAAGCTACTAAAGGCTGGACCTTCCCTTGTCATTCATCCACTCAACCTCATGGAAGATATTCACATTAACTGTCTGATGGACAGCTCCATGGAGAGTAGGGTAATAACAAAAATGGATGCCAGGGAGGCTGGGGTGTTCTTCCTTACCAACAACGGAGACTATATGTCCATGTTGTCGTGGTACAGCAGATTGCATCGCAGAAAAGCTGTTGGCAGTAACTCTGCTGAGTGCCGTGCTGTGGTGTCTGCTGTGCGCATGCTCGATCCCTTCAGCACATACTAACCTGGTTGCAAACTCAGGCTGGAAGCAAGGCTGATGTGCATGCTCACTTACACACTGACAGTCAGTCAGTCATTAGTTTCCTTAACAAGAAATCTGTGACTGCTGCTGTGCATACTCAGATCTGGACTGGGTGAATTTTTGAAACAGGAAGCAAGCTACTTTTCCAGCTGGCAGCATCTGCCAGACGAGGAGAACCTGGCTGACGCGTTGACCAAGATTCCGTCATTAGCAGCAACCCAGTACCAGCTTCTGTGTGATGCAATGAATCCCTATCTGTCTAGTCAAACAAATGGATGATGAAATAGGGCACTCCAGACTAATGGTGCAGACTATGGTCTTTCCCAGCTGGTGGCAACTTGGCAACAAACATAATAATTTCTTGATGTGCCCCCTGGTTTTTCCATAGCCACTCATCACTCCACTGACTTGTACAACCAGGGGCTCCTAGGTTCAGAAACCTCAAAGACATTGTCAGATGTAAAGGCAATGGGGTCTGTGGGCGCTTTAATTCACAACTTCCATTGTGGTCTGATATGAGTTTTCCTGTACCAATGTCTTATTCATGATATTGCCAAGTGACCTGAAAAAAAAAAGGACTAAAACCTGGCGGTGCACCTGATGCACATGCAGCACTGATGCCTCAAAAAAAAATAATAAAATTAAAAAAAATAATAATAAAATAAAACTGGAGTTAGCCTCTAGTCGTGGACATAGGCTAAGTACCAGATAGCAATGTGCTATCTGGGGTTTCGCACGTGTAGGCTCGGTCAGAATTCCCGGCTATATGTGATTCGGCAGGCTAGACTATGTATTAGATAGCCGAGTCCTGGTGACGGACGCCAGTACCCAAGCAGGATTGGCGGTACGGCGTCGCCAGTACCCACTCGGGACTGGCATTGAGGTGTCGGATGTTGGACAAGGGTCCTGAGAGTCTAGCAGTGGCGTCGCGCCACTCAGGCTGCACCACAGAGCCCAACGGCCACTGTCGGCTGCTCCAGACGTGGCAGCCGGGCAGGGCGTTGCTTGTCGAGACTGCTAAATGCCCTTGTGCACGTTGTTGTGCGGGGCTTGTGATTTATTGTAATAAACACATGCGTCAGGCCATTGAGCATTGAGAGGTCCATTCGTTTATTAACTGGTGGCGGTGGTGGTGGGGATGGTGGGGAGCTCAGCAGCCAGCGTGCGACCCACAGCTGCCACATCTGCAGCAATGGGCGTCACGTGCTGTGAGAGGGCGTCGTGGAGGTGGTGGAGGAAGGTGGATTCGGTAATGGGGGCAGGGTGCAGGAGGTCTGCGGACGAGCGCTTAGTGATGGTAAAGAGAGCTGCGAGCTGAAGGTGGGGGTGAGACCAGCCGACCAGGTTGGTCGGAGAAGGGTCGTCAGATACGCGGTCAGTGGGAAAACCGGCCGTCAGCTCCGTTGCGGAAAAAGTGGGTGTTGAGATGGAGTTGCTGGCACAGGGCCAGCAGTGAGGCGTGTGACCCGTAAAACACGAGCTCCAGTATCTTGATGGGTGGCATGTCGAAAAAGGCAGGCCTGTTGGCGTCAAAGGTGCTAAAGAGCCTATAGCAACATCAAAATCACGCTCAGACCAGCCAGGTTCGCCTGGGCGACTGCGCTTTGGGTCAGGCGATGCAGAGGGCGAGGAAAGCCCGGGAGGGTTCGGGGCGACCACCAGTGCGCGACTAGTGTCACCACTGCCTTTCGGCCCTGATGGCGAAGCTGCAGCCGGAGCTGCAGATGTATTTTCATTGCCGAGCGCAGCCGCCAGGCTGCGTTGCGTCGAGGAGCGTTTGCTCGTCATATATTGCGTAATAGCTTTGGAAAATTATATCAGCATGTGCGTCTTAGAAAAACGCGTCGATTGTCATATTCACGGCTGAATTCGGTGCTCAAACGTGAAAGTTATGAGCTCCGACGTCAGCCATGGCTACCTCGTGGCTCGTGGCTCGTGGCTCGTGGCTTACGCGCATGTGAACCTACGCGCGAGGGTAGTTGTCTCGTGTCATTGTTGGTGTAATTGACGGAGCTATTTTCTTAATTATTTAAATAATCGATTATATTAGCACGTAGACAATTAACCGATAGACAGACGAGGGTAGTTGTCTTGTGTCATTGTCGGTGTAATTAATGGAGCTATTATGTTCTTAATTAATTAGTCGCGTGTCTTGTTCTTAATTAATTAATCAATTTTAATGTTCTTACTAGCTGACCTCATTTATGCTGACGATCGACATCACGCTCATCGAGAAGCCGGAGTCTGCCCAACTTTGGCTGGACCATTTTCTACTGTTGGCTTGAGGAGTATTTTTCTCGTTTTTCGTTTTCAAAAAAGTGGTTTTATTTATAAGTTACACAGCCATTTTCACCCAGGTAAAGCTTTCGTGCTGAAGCCGTATGTCTCATCAAAACACACCATATCTAGACATGCATGTCTGTTTTAACATGGACCTCATGAACTCACATAATCCCATGGCACGCATTTCTGCATTCACATGTGCTGGGTTTTCTGCTCCAGTTCAGACTCATGAGACTCGCTATCGCTGCCCACCCGAGTAGGGCGTTCCTGCTGCTAATTGTTATTGCGGTCGTGTACCACTTTCTCAATGAGGGAGTCATCATCCAAGTAATTCTTGCGCGGAGGGCGTCGCACCTCATCGAGGATGGCGTCCATGACTATAACAGCGCTCGCTCTATGGCACGTGCAATCACATGCAGTGAGTGGTCACCCCAACTTTGGCGCTACCATGATCTGAAAAGCAGATTGCGCACTGGGATAGTCCATCAGACCCCTTCCATAGTACACTCTCCTGCCATCCATGCAGGAATTAATTTGGTTTCCTCCTGCCAACCATGTAGACAAGTGGCCAGTCTTCATCATATATGTGATAGCGTCTTAATAAGGTTTGGCTCGCGACATATCCTTGCATGATCGTTGAACCAGCACACGGCTGCACTTCTGGTAAGTTGTACGCATTGAGACACTTAATGTGTGAGATTCATGCAACATACTCGATCTATCTCCTACTTTTTCCTTTATCTTCTTCGCCAATACAATATTCATACAGAATGTCGAACCCAGCTTAATTTTCCGATTTCAGGGGTAGAGTTGGTGGCCGCAAGTGTACTCAGTTGGACAAGCATTCAAGTGAGCAAACTTTCGGCGCGCAACGCGCGGCTTGTTCAGGAACTACTACGGCAAATCGAAAAATGCCTAGGCACTTTTGGATTCGACTAGGCAGGACTAGATCTCAAATCTAAAAAAGCCTAGGCATTTTTTCCGTGAACTAGATCTGAACAGCAATGAATTGGTCGCAATAAAAATGCCTAGGCATTTTTAGATTTGCCTAGGCACTTTTGGATTCGCCGTCCTTTCTGAACAGCCGCGCATCAGTCGCAACTACCGTTGTAGCGAGGCATTTTATGCGTGCTCGGCATTTTGGGTTTAACGGACTGCACTGCACTTAGAATTCAAACAGGTGAAAGCAACTGAACACATTGAACACGTTTTAAGGTGAGCTCGGTGGGTGAGAACAAGCGGAAATGGCTGCCACAATGGGCACCGAAAACATGCAATTATGCGGGGATGGTTGCAAAAACATGGTTGGCCCAGTCCACAAGTGCACGTGCGGCAAGTGGATGCATGTTTTTTGTGGCGTCGGCGTGGGAGAAGAGGGTTTTGGACAGACAATTCTGTGCAAGGAATGCTGCGGCGATACGAAGGTCGCCAGGAAAGTCGCTCCGGATGACCTGGGCAACCAGCTTGATAGCGCGAAAGGAATTGACAAGAGGGCTGCTAATGACAAAGAAGCCCACTCTGATGGGGAAGAAGATGCTGAGGATGCTGAGGATAGGGCCCTTCTAGCTGGGGACACGGCCAGATTGGAAGGAATTGACCTTGACGAACTGGACCGTGCCGTTTTAAGTGGGCAAATGAAGCCCATGACAACTATAAAGCAGCAAGCCGGGACGGCGACCAATGTATTCAAGGGCACCAGAAAGCAGGTACAGGGCGAAGTATTTTTGAAATCAGGACAGGCTGCCTGCTGCGGACTTTCGTTTTGCGGTATATAGCGGTAATGCATTCGCGGGAACTCGCAGGTTTCTTTAGCGCAGCATCCTTCAGTTAGTGATTCCTTTTTGCACTTCAATCTCTGCGGTGCTGCCACCACGCGGGTTGCACAGGGATGTGCTGGAGATGAGGGAGGCGACGGCGATGTCTACTATGCCAAGTGCGATGGTGATGGCGACGGTGATAGCGATGGGGATAGCGACGGCGATGGTGATGCCGATGGCGTCGCAACTCAGCAGCAAGATGGGAAGGCATCCGATAGTAACGTCCCATGAAACGAGAAATCAGGTAAAGAACGGCATAGTATGAAATCACGACATCGTGGCGACTTTAGTTAATAGTGGTTGTAATGCAAATTTGTAAATTGCGGGGGGCAGCTTTCGAAATGTTTCTTTGTTGCTGCATGTTTATATGTGCATGACGTATGTGCATTCATGCATTATGTGCAATCATTCGTTGGTGCTGCCGGAACGCGTTACTTGTTACAGGGATGTGCCGGATTTGAACAAGGCGACAGAGATGCCGACACCAAGGTCGATGGTGGCGGCGATCACGTTGATGGTCAAACCGATGCCGATGCCAGTGACCATGGCCATGCCCACGGCGATGCCAAGGGCAATGAACATGGCCATCAACATGCCCATGGCAGTGGCCAGGGAGTGGCTGCGGGTGATACACTGCTGCGTTCAGCTGACATCAACCGGGATTGTTCTGGGACAGCACCTACCATCGAGCGCTGCTCCATCTTTGCAAGTGCACGACCCCAAGCGACATACGTAGTCGTTTCAGTGGTTGAAGGTGCAGGCTTCTTCATGGCCAAAACCACAGTCTCCAACCTGAAGGGCCTTAAGCATCGCTCGAGTCAGCGCCCCATCATTGATGTAATGACCCCTTTTGTGTTTGTCAAGCTGCCCCTTGACGGCAAAGGCATGCCTTTCACCCAAGCTCTTGACGGAAACGGCAAGCCCTACGCGATCGATGCCACCTGGGCCAGCTAGGGATGCCACCTTGGCAAATGGTGAAGGTCTCTTGGCCACGCTTGATGTGCAGCAGTTCAGTCCAAGTATCCGGCTGCGTTCTGCCGTGTGGGCAATGATTCAGCCCCTTTTCCTAAGTTAATTTCGATGAGGCACCGCGATGGCAGTCTTCTCGCCCTGCAAAGGTGCCCAAGCTGGCATCACCCGTGCCAGCATCTCCAGCTGCCAGGCGTGCATCAGTCACGCCAGGAAAGCCGGCTGCCCACAGGCGTGCATCCCTCGTGCCAGAATCGCCTGCCAAGCGTGCTTCCCTCACACCAGAACTGCCAACTGCCAAGCATGCCCGCAAGGATAGAAAAGCATTCTTGGATCTTACGAACACAGAGACAGAATCCAAGCCTACAAAAAAGCCTAAATCAGAAGACTCACTTGGTGGCATGGGCGACGACATCATGGGCAAGGGCAAGGGTAGCGAGGGCAAGGGCATGGGCTGCACTGGCACGCAGGGTGCAAACATGGGCATGTTTGGCATGCAGGGCATGAATAGCATGGGCACAGATGGCACGAGTATGGTTGGCATGGGTATGAATGGCATGGGAATGGGTGGCATGGGCGGCATGGGCAGCATGGGTGGCATGGGCATGGGCATGGGCATGATGGGCAGCATGGGCAGCATCAGCATGGGCATGGGCATGGGCATGGGCGTGGGCATGGGCATGGGCATGGGCATGGGCATGGGCATGGGCATGGGCATGGGCATGGGCATGGGCATGGGCATGGGCATGGGCATGGGCATGGGCATGGGCATGGGCATGGGCATGGGCATGGGCATGGGCATGGGCATGGGCATGGGCATGGGCATGGGCATGGGCATGGGCATGGGCATGGGCATGGGCATGGGCATGGGCATGTGCATGGGCATGGGCATGGGCATGGGCATGGGCATGGGCATGCTGCAGGCATGCCAGGCATGGGGGGAATGGGGGGCATGGGGGGTATGGGGGGAATGGCGGGCATGGGGCCGGGCATGGGGGGAATGGGCATGGCAAACTGCAAATTAAAGGAAAATTAAGAATGGCATTACAAAAGTGCTTACAATATGTATCATGACTCAGCTGCAAATGGTGTGAGCTTGCATAAATCATTACTTGTTTCACTGAAATTATTCCAAGGAGTTCGGTTACCACTGGCATGGCATTTGTTTACAATCAACGGCTGCCTCCCAAGCTCAGGCAGCCAGGAATTCAGGCTTTTGTACTAGACCAGCGAGAATAAGGGGGGGGGGGGGGGGGTTGACGGAATAATTGAATGGGCTAGGCCAAAAGGCTAATTGTATGTAGTTATTTCGTTGATTTTACGTTACTTTGTGAGTTTGGCACCCAAGGGAGCAAAATCTTGGCCAACTGAGCAAACTCTAGGCCACCAACTCGTACCCAAACATGCCAGAAAACTTGGTCTTGTGTCGCTTTGTACCCTCCGTAGTTTAAACGCTCGGTGTCTTGCTAAATTCCGACTACAAAGGTACAAAGTCTCCCTGACGTCATCGACCGCCTCGTCTTCATCTTGCATGAGCCTCGTCCACGTCCACCTCGCCTTGCATGGCCTTCTGCCTGCACACAAGATGCATAGGCGATGCTGAAACAAAGAAATCAAGACCATAGACGATCAAACTTCTAATTAGACGGTCGGCTGAAAAACATTTCTGGATGAAAATGACGGACATGCAGTAAAACCGTGGCAGATTCCTATTAAAACATGGCAGATTATAAACCAATGTCGCGTTTGAGATTATAAACCAATGTCGTGACCACCATGGGCGTTCCTTGCATAGGCTTCCCTGCATACGTAGTCCACCACTATCCTTATGAATTTAACGGTTGATGACACTGCCCCCAGCTTTCTTTCATGTCATCGCGCTCGTTTTGATCACGTCGGACAGATTCACCCGCTCGACAGACTTTGTGCTTACATATTCAACCAGGACTGTGGGAAACTTAGCGAACTGAAGACGTGTTAGAATCCCTGAATGCCTCTGCTGTGGCCCTGTCGCCATCGCCGCACTCCCGCACCTGCCGACCACCGCCAGTGGCTTAATTTGTGGTGCCTGTGCTCGCGCCGACTTGCCTTCGTCCAACCAACATGAAAGACGCGATGCGCATTCGCTGTCGCCTCTGGATCGACCAAAGGACACGCACTTAGAACTAACCGGCCTAGTCTTACGAAGCAAACTTGAAATAGTTACTCGTACATCTAAACGTCCTAGGACCGTAACTCGAGCTACGGTTGCTGAAATGCCAGAGCTATCAGTCCAGCACCGGCACGTAAAGAACCGAGACTCTTGAATTTGCGACACTTCCGCGACTTCAGTTTTTTCCGTCACCCTTGACATCTTGTCGTACAATACTACACATTTACGCCAATAGAAACTCGCCTCCAATAATATATCTTGATCTAGAGGCATGCCTCTTATTTAATTTCAACCTACCTCTTTAATTAATCTCTGAGAAATTGTGAAATTGAGAAACGGGGCAAATTTGATAGAGGCATGCCTCTTAATTAATTTCAACCTACCTCTTAATTAATCTCTGAGAAATTGTGAAATTGAGAAACGGGGCAAATTTTCAACGACTGCCTGGCGCTCAAGGCTCGAGCGGTTGCATGGTCTAGAAATTAATCAGCCCCAAAACGGAGGCTCGGTAACAAGCAAAAATGATTTGTTGTTTATACATACTTTGTTTTGTGAACGTCTGGCTTTTATTCGAGGACTTTTGGATCAGTATTGAGAAAGTTACAATAAGGTTTCCAAGACGGCGGTACTTGAAACTTGTACTGTGTCAACCGACTGCATGTTAACTAGAAGCCCTTATTGGTCGTGGCCTGATCCACGTGGGGTTATAGTTTGTTGGTCGGTACTGCTCCTTACTACAGATTCAGGATCTCATGTCAAGAGTCTGCCAGGCTGTGTGTGGTGTTGTTCTGTTTTGTGTGACTATAGGATGGATACGAAGATCTGGTTTAGAACTCCATGATTTTGATTGGTTCTCTTCAGGCTAAGGTTGAGGCATTCTCGACAAGCACGTCGATACTGATATCAAGGACGTGGGGTCGCCATTGTTGACACCTTGTTTTTGATCGATCCATCATGGTATAATAAAGCTTGTCTTTGTTGTCTATTCATTAGAGCCCTTTGATACTAGACTGGCAGCTTTCAGTTCCACAGAAGACATCTAGGGCACAAGCTTGTCTTTAATTGTGTCTACAAGGGGTGTGGTTCCCTAAATCACGTGCTAGCTGTGGAATCTCCATCTCAACGTTGCATGGGTATACTTGAAGATCTGTGACTCAAGAAGGCAACCCAGGTATAAGATCTTTCATATTTGGACTATGGATGATGCTGATGATCATTTTTAGTCGTTACATAGGCCCTGGCCGGCTCGGCATGGCAGGGCCCCCACCCACACTCCGCCTCTTAGATGACACCGAGGTCAACATCAACTACCCTAAGTACTTGAGGCCGCTTCATGAAGCTGCTCGGCAGTTGGCTTCCCGACTGCGAGGACGACCTGACGACACGGATCGGCATGGCGTGCCAGGGCGCAACTCCATGACCACCGCCGCTGGTGGAGCAAGCCCGCCCTACCCCGGATCGTCAAGCGTGACCGGCCTCTTCATGCAAGGTCGTCATTCTGACGATCCTGACCTACGGCGCCGAGACCTGGACACTGGTCAACGCAGGAGCTGGAGCAACGACTCGACGGCAACATCACCAAGATGCTGCGTAATGCCCTTAACATCCCCTTTGGTTTGCACATTAGTAGTAATGAGGATTTTCGCGGCCTGCCAGGCACACTAGGAAGTCGGCAGAAATTCGCACTGAGATTTCTTGAGATTGTCCTGAGTTTTTTTTTTATCTTGAGAAATCCTGAGAAATCCTGAGATGTCCTGAGAATATCTTGAGAATGTCTTGAGATTAATCTTGAGTTTTCCTGAGATTGTCCTGAGATTGATCTTGATATTTCGTCTTCACAAAATCTGGTAAGTGCACACCTCGGGTCCTGAGATTTCTGGTGAAAAAAATCTCAAGATTTTCAACCGAAAAACTCAGGTCTTGAGATTTTGACTTTGTAGTGAAAATCTCAGGACAATGTCAGGACAAAATCTCAGGACAATCTCAGGACAATCTCAGGACAAAATCTCAGGACAATCTCAGGACAATCTCAGGACAATCTCAGGACATATTACATAAAAACGAGTAGAATCTCAAGAAAATCAAGAACATGCACAGGCGAATTCTCCAGCCATTATGGGACAAAAAAATGGTGTTATCAGGGACCGTCAGAAATACGACAATGCAAGATGATTACAACAGGGGCATGACTCACAATCAGTGCATTTATTACATTGATAAATATCATGTTACAGCTTGCATACATCATCCACAGCAAACATGCTGTCAACTGACAGTCGTAGTCATGTCTTGCTGAAAGGGCAAAACTGATTCATTCTTGGAATCAGGGAAGTTTGTGTACATCTTCACACAATTCTTCACGAGAAGAGTTCTCATGCCTCTCCCATACTGTTCAGAGTCCGCATGTTTCGTTCTACGTCTTCCTGCACGTAGGAGCACAATTAAGAAGGACAAAGCAGCAAGGCAGGGCCAGAATCAGAAAGGCTGCAGGATGTGCAAATGTACACCAAGTCCAAAATGACGAGACAGTAAAAAATCGCGCTCGTACACGAGACAAATGCTTTGTAGTGCAAAAAAATGGAATCCTGTGCACCCTGATCGTGAAAACTTACAGCTATTCCAAAACTGGCTGGACTCGGTTTGATGCCATGCCTTCTGCCTTCTGGCCATACAGCAGCTTGCAGTGTTTTGCTTGTGCCGCGCTGTCCGGGGTATTTTCCTGCACGCAAACAGCAGAGAGTTTGGACCATTGGGTTGCGCAAGTAGTCAGAAAAAGAATACACAACAAAACCGCAATGCAAACTAATCAAGGCATCCACAATTATAAAGATGGTAACATTTCCGTATCTGAGGAGCTGCGGAACTTACACATGGGATTGGTAGGCTTGAGCAGGATTCTGTCGGTGCAGATCTCTCCGCTTGTTTGTTGATGATGGCGTTCTTCTCGTCGAGCTCCTCTTGCATTTTTTTCAACTGCAACATCATGTTGGCAAGCACGGATTCCACCGATGACTCTGGTCCTCCCGTGGAGGGTGGCAGTGGGGCCGGAGGGGCTGGCACGGCCGTGGAGGGTGGCAGTGGGGCCGGAGGGGCTGGCACGGCCGTGGAGGGTGGCAGCCGGTGGGGCCGGAGGGGCTGGCACGGCCGTGGAGGGTGGCAGCTGTGGGGCCAGAGGGGCTGGCACGGCCGTGGAGGGTGGCAGTGGGGCCGGAGGGGCTGGCACGGCCGTGGAGGGTGGCAGCTGTGGGGCCAGAGGGGCTGGCACGGCCGTGGAGGGTGGCAGTGGGGCCGGAGGGGCTGGCACGGCCGGGGAGGGTGGCAGCTGTGGGGCCAGAGGGGCTGGCACGGCCGTGGAGGGTGGCAGTGGGGCCAGAGGGGCTGGCACGGCCGGGGAGGGTAGCAGTGGGGCTGGCACATCCGGGGGGGAAGGCACTTGACTCGTGTTCGTTTCTTCTGCCTTTCCAGGCAGGTCGTTCACCGTAACATTGCCCAACATCACCCATGAGAGCTCGCCAGACCCCTCCTCACCGTAGTGCAATTTCCTCAGATCAAAGCAATACCTTGATTCTGGCTCATCCCCGTTAGGAAACGCAAGCGTCCACGGGGACTTGTTCCGTGGCTTGACCATAGCAATGCGGCCTACATCCCACACCAACTCATCCCCCAATCTCAGCAGCTTGCGCGCCTTCAGCAACCATTTTTGAGCTATGATGGTGCCAACCGGTACGGTGGTCGTTGTCACCTCTGTTGGAAGAGGCAACACGGTGGCCTGAGGGAGCACCTGCTTGATGTAGTGCATCAACCCCAGATCTGAAGGTGGTGGGCACTGAGCACGTGTCTTAGGTGCTGTTGGCGGCTGTGGAAGGATGGCAATGTTCTCTTCTAGAGGCTGCGGCACGACTGGATCCTTTGTTGCAGATGGGGACTTGGTCTCTGTTGATCCGCGCCGGGCCTTGGAAACTTTCGCTGGTGTCATGCCCTTCCTCTTTGAAGAAGCCTGCGAAGGCACTGCACACATCAATTGCAAAAGAGAGACTTTGTTGGGATCATATAAACAAACAGGGAATGCATTTACAAATGGGAAACGGGGAAGCTGCTGGTGAATGGGGGTTATGTATGCTATGGTGGCAAACGAACATATAGCAAGGTCGCAATAAGGTTGAGCGAAAAGAATATTAGAGTGCATCGTCAGTGCAGAAACTGAGATACTTGCTAAGTAAAATACATGTATGCCAATGCAAAAAGAGACAAGAATAAAACAACCCAGATTGGAAGTGATCTGATATTACTTACAGGGAATGGCCTGCTGCACGGGCGAAGTAGAGCTGACCACCGGAAACAGCGTCACAGGTCCATCACGAGCAGCCACCGGAGTGGGCTCACAACCGGCCACCAGCATGGATTCCAGGGCTGGGCCGGGCTTTGGCCGGGCTTCGGATGCATCCACCCGGCAGGGCTGGGGCAGGGCCTTGGAATCGATACATGGAGACTCACATGCGAGCAGAAGCGATAAATTCTTCGAATAGTGGGGCTTCACATGTGGACCTGGTTCAGGTGCCAGGATGGGCACCAGAGGAACCTGTGCAGGCGCCAGCACCGGTGTCAATGTCCCAGCCAGGTCCACGGCTGGATGAAAAAGGAAAGACACATGCAGCAGAAGTCAAAAGTCAGCTTGAATGAAACACAAAGAAAACCAATATACACAAAAAAAACGTGTGGGACTTCATAAAGATAATAATGCACAAAGTTGAAGGGTAAATACAGGCAAATTGATATGTTGTAAGTTTCCATGAAGCAACAGTAAGGCCCGTATACCAAAGGGGGAAAAAAGGGAACTTACGTGCCAGCACGGGGGCAGATGGACAGCCTGGCAGTGGTGGTGGTGGCATGGCCACGACAGTGGGTGCCGGCACGGCGCTCATCTGCTGGTCAAACTGCGCATTGATTGCGTCGATTTGGGCCTGCATTTGGGCCTGCAAAGCAGCAATGCGGGCGGCCCTTTCAGCCTCGAGGCTTGCAGGCAGCTGCATGGTCCCGGAGGTGACTTCAGCAGGGTTGGCTTTTGACGACGACTTGGCTTTTGCAGTTTTCCTTGCTTTTTGGACGCCCGGCTGTGGTGTTCACCATGAAGAACAAAGCACAGCATCCGAAGGAACATAATAATGCACTCGATCAGAAAACTATCGATGGCCATACGGCGAGTAGAAAGTGCGGTTGCACTACAGATTGCTGACTGCACTCGTCTGACATACACAACGGATGCATACCAAGACACGGCAGTTCATGAGTATTCTTTGTTTAATTACCTGTTTGGGCTGGTTGGTTACGCAGGCAAGCGGGGCACGCTGCTGTTCAGCCTTAGCCACTCTGTTGGCAGCTCTCTTTGCCGCTAGCTGCGCCTCGTGCTTTCGGATGTATAGACGCCTCGCTAGCTCCCTTTCAACTATCGCTTCAGGCGGTTCCAAAGCAGGAGGATCGGGGAGAGACTTCACTGCGGTTGTCGCCTCTGTCGGTCCGTTCAGGACTTCATTCAGTTTCCTGCTGCTCTCCGCCGCAACGGCTGCAGAGTAATAGGCCTTTGCATCATTTAACTCGTCCTGGGCCAGTAGAGGTAAGAAGTCACAACAAATCGCCTTGATCCGAGCACAAACATCCTTCAGCAGTTCTTGATCTTGGTCCTTCTTTGCTACACCCTCCAGCAACCACTCCTTCGATTGCGCCGCGACGACTTCCCTAAGAGTCTGCAGCCGACAATCGGCTTGCACATGCTTAAGAGGGTGTTCCTCTACCGCCTTGGCGGCACGAAATTTGGCCCACTTTTGCAGATCAGCGGCCACCATTCTTCCCCACGAACCAAACCACCCCCAGCCGACATTAACGCGTTTGCGTGCTCCATCCTTGGCGCCGTTGTCATTTTTTAATGACAAGGCGCAAGTTTTGAATTCGCACAACGGCACTGTGCTAATTGCGGAATTTTGCGCGGCAAAAAGGAACTCCGTCCGATCTTGGCCCATCTACCGTCAATCATCTCTCCCGGCGGAAGTCGACAGGATCTTACTTTAGGAGCGAATCCTGCTGATCTGAACGCCATGGCGCAAAGTATCGGATTCGGGGAAATCGGTATATTTAGTATCCAATTATAAACCAGAGAGGTGAAATAAGAAATAAGTATCACCGAATCCTGAATGAAGGTGGTCACACACTGGTGTGACGTTGACAGGCTAATAAGGGGCTAATAGGCGCAAAGTATCGGATTCGGGCCTCTCACTGCCATGGTTAACGGTGCAAAGGTGACATAATGTTCGAGTAGGATTGAATCCGCATCAAGAAGCTGCGGTTACATAGATTACCCAAATTTTACGGTTAACATAACTGACGCATGCGTAGCTGCGGGAATGGCCCACGCGGTCCGTTGGCTAGCTCGACAGTCAGACGCGGTCGGTGCCCCTTCGTTCCTTTGCGTTTTAGGCATGCAAGGACACAGCCGGGGGCCACGAAAACACCTCGTTGCTGCCGCCATGGTAGCCATGGCGGCAGCAACGGGGAGGGCCCGCGGCAAGGCGGCCGCGGGCCGTCCCCGTTGCTGCCGCCATCATTGGTTGTTTAGCGATTTTCAACCATGGAGGAACAAGGCCTTGACGACTTCCTCATGGAGGGATGGGCCGATGAGTACCGAACTGGGCCTGAGGCAGCTATGGAATTCGCCCGGAATTTCGATGCTGCTGCAAACAGAGTACATTTGGAGACGCCTTTATACCCAGGATCTAACGTTCCAGCTGTTGTAGTTAACGCCAAGCGCATTGGCGTGATCCTGGTTCGGCATATCTCTGCGATTCCAGCGGCACCGGAACGAGTTCATTCCGACGAGTATCAAGAAAGTTATGGCGTTCCGACTTCCCGGTCGCGCACGAGCGCGAGCCGGCTGTTCTTCTAAGTCGGACGTGAATATTTGCCGACGACATATGGGGTCGACAGTAACTCCTGGGCTGACAGGAATTAGGTGCTGTACCTACGACGGTATTGGATTAATACGTCGTACGCAGGAAATAGGAACCTTAACCTGTGGTCTGTGGGTACCGCAGGCTTAGTCCTGGACTTCTAGGTGCAGATGCAATAGTCACTGTGGACTGTGCTCTGTGGTCACTGTGCCTGTATGGCAGACCTACTGTATAGGAGTCGGGCGCTGTACAGGTAGTGAATACTGTACCGGGGGTGTTATTACTGAGCAGGCCTCCTAGGCTGCTCAGGACTAGCAAGCACAGTGCACAAGTATATAAACAATAGGCCAGTGCCAAATGGGCATCTCTTGCGAGCCCGCCTCACGTGTTGTGCCTTGACTTGGCAAGCTCGTGTGCAAGCCTCAAGTGTTGAGCGCTGTAAACATTATCCGATTTAACAAAGCTCCGTTTCCAACCATATTCACACATTGCTGCATTGCAACCATATCCTTCACATTGCGTGTGCTAAGAAAGCTTAACTCAAATTACAACCAGTCTCAGCGGAACGGCCAGGAGGGTCGTTGCCGGTTGCGGTGTGCAGCGTTTACGACGAGAGGAGCTCGTCTGGTGGTGAATGGTGCAGGAGGAACAACGGCAGCAGGATTTCCGGTTTCGGCAGTCTGCTGGGGGTTCGATTTCTCCTGAATTACGCCGTGTCGTTCGGGATCTATCTTTGTTGCTTGCAGATCGTCCGCCTGTAAATCGCAGCTTCGTGCAATTCGTCGACGACCAGGTCGAAGATTGGGAGCGAATTCTGCGACACGTACAAACCATCGTCATTCCGGAGCACCGGAGCATCGACGACCTTGAGCAGGAGCTTCACGGGTTGGTCGGCATCCAGACGGTGATTACTGCAGTAGCAGAGCGAGTGCGGACGGAGTTGGCAGCAAGGCGAGGCGAGGTTGCGGAGCAGCTGGCGCAGGGCGACACGAGTTTGTGCCGACAGTAGCGGGCGCGGGAGTACCACGTGCTTTCGCAGGCGGCATCGGCGACGAGGGTGTTGCAGCGGGACCAGTTAGGCGTGAACGACGCGGAGCGGAGCATCACAGGCGGCTTGCAGAGGTCGGGGCGACAGCGGAAGCCATCGCCGGAGGACAGCGCGCGACAAGAGTCGGCAGGTTTCCAGAGCGAGTAAGAGTTCCTTTTCAGGAGCTGCCCCGCCCCTTCGCGTTCGTGTGACGCGTTGGGAGGAGTTTGCACCTCTTGGGTACGATAGTGACCTTGAGGTAGGGCAGGGGGTGTCGCTGGGCTAGGCGACGAGACACTTGGCGACCACGAGGTGCCAACGTACAATCCGCGAGGGCCAACGACGGGTTGTCACCTGTCTACTTTACCAACGGTGACGATTCAGTCATCGCGGGCCGACAGCGGGTCGACGACGGCGCAGCAGGTAGCAGGGTACCAGAGCTGATTGTGGTGAGCGACAGCGACGACGACAGCGACAAGGAGAACCAGGACGCGCCTGGGGCCAGCCGTGGTGGTCTTGCCTGAGTGGTAACACTTGGCACTTTCCTTTCTTGTTCAGTAGCTTATATTGCTTTAATTGCTGCTTGGCCACTTGGCTGGCTGTAGCAGATCTGAACAGAGGCCATCATGGAGGATGGAGCTATCAACCAACAAGCGGGCTTTATGGGCTTCGGCGGCGCGGCGCTGGGCTGGATGGACGAGATGGACGCGATGGACGCGGTGGACGCGATGGACGCGGGGACGGCCAGGCGCTGGGAGACCAGGCTGAGGTGCCAGATAATCAGAGCCAAGGATCGCAGGGCGGGCAGCACGCGCCAGCCGCAGATCAAGCGGCGCCTAAGCGACCAACTGTTGCTGAGGGGTACGCGGTGCTAGGCCAGTTTCAGTCCATCAAGGACAATTGGCAGCCCCGGGATGCTGAGAGGATGTTAGAGGACATGAACTTGTACACGGAGATATACAACGGTGACAAGCTTCGCATCCTGGCGTCTAGTGCCTACATACGGCAGTCGGCGAGGCGGCTGTTCAAGTTTGTTCGGGAGCGACACGCGGCGGGGGACACCTGGACGGCGTTTATGACGCGACTCAGGTCGTTCCTGAGTGACAAGAGGACCATAGATGGGTCCCACCTGAAGCAAGAATACCTGGACTACAAGCCCATCAAGGGGCAGCTAGTGGTCCACGCCTTTGAAGACTTCGTCAAGCTGAGGGAGGACGCCATGGCCAAGGGCTTCTTCGTCGCAGATCGGATGGCCATGGGCGACTTTCTCAAGTCGCTGCAGCTGGATCCGGTCACCATGGATAATGTGACCATCCACATGCGACAGGTCCATGGCTGGGCAGCCATGACGGACCAGTTGTATGAGTGTTTCAGCGGCAAGTACGTGGGTGGTAAGCGCCCTCGTCAGGGTGATGAGGAGGCCACTGAACCCACGGTTAAGTCCATGAGGGGATCGGGCCACGGGGGCCCAGCGCCTCGAGAGGGCCTGAGACCTCTTCAAGGGGTCGAGGAAGGTCCAGGAGGGGGCGTGACAGAAGGGCTGGACGGGGGACCCCGCCGAAGTCGGGACATCCACAGTCCCAGTTTGACTTCAAGAGGGTGGGTGGTCCTCCCAAGGCTGGGCCCAGCAGTGGGACCTCACGGGACATCAGTCAGGTGGAATGTTATTTCTGCCAGGGGAAGGGTCACTTCAGGAATGAGTGTCCCTCGTACCTGAGGCAGGAAGGTCAGAGCAAGCCAGCTCAGGGTGGCAGCAAGGACAAGGCTGGTCCATCCCAGGACAAGGGCAAGGGCAAGGCTGCTGATCATTGACTTGAGCCTGCACACATCCCTGAACCCTGGAGGGTGCCCCCAGGGGTGTGTAATGAAGCTGCTAGTGACAGCAGTGAGGGGCAGCCCCATGCTCTAGTGAAAGAGCCTATTGGACACGATGGGGCAAGCTTGGTTACCACAGAGAGTATGCCAGCTGTAGCTGCAGTGGTTACTCGCCAACGTGCCCGCCATGGCGGTGCTGAGCCTGAGGTAGGACCTGGTGATGTGGACCCAGGTGGATCTCAGAAGCATTCTGACCGTGCAGGACTGGCACAGGATGGTCAGGATGAGGATAGGGCTGGAGACAGTCTGACAGGCACGACCCTGGTGCCTCCTGTACATAAGGGATCTGTACATACCTTGAGTGCTAATAATGACAATAAAAGGTTTTCTCTCTTGTATGACATTGCCTCAAGGTTGCATACCATGTTTGGCCATGCAGCTCAGTCTTTGCAAGTTGCTAGACGGCTGGGAGGAAGTGAGTTGTACTCCATCTGCCAACAGGTTGCTCAAGCTTGCAAGTGCAGGCTAGTTGCTAGAAAGCCCAAGCAGTCTCATGCCAGGACTCCTATTTTGCAGCCAGGCCATGTGCAGGTAGATATTCAGAGAATCAGGGGTTTGAAGCTGCTGGTGGCAGTGGACAGATATACCAAGTACAAGACCCTAGAGATCCTGCCTGACATGGAGAAGCCTACATTGATTGCTGCTCTGAAGTTGACAAGGAGCAGGTACCCTGGGTTGGAGTTGTTGCAGTGTGACATTCAGTTTGAGTGCTGTGAGAACCTGCCAGAGTTTCCAGAGTTGCTGATTACACCCAGGGAGAGCCACGGCCAGCAAGGGGTGGTGGAGAGAGCCATCCAAGAGATCAAGACTGTGCTGCTGGTGGAGAGGATTCCAAGGACGTCATCTGCCATTGTGACATCTGCATGGCTACGTTCTGTGGAGGACAGGCTGAACCTGAGGACTCCCATGTTCTTTGGTGACATTGCCATCAATCCTCTTATGCTGCATACCAGGATGCTGCCAGCTGATGCTGAGCAGGCATGGAAGGAGAAGCTAGAGGCCAAGTTCCTCAAGCTGAGGCAGAAAGACAAGGGCTGGAGTGTCCTAGAACCTAACGTTGGACAACAGGTTGTTGTGTGGAAGGAACCAAGCTTTCCAGGGAAACGTGGCAGCTGGCATGATGGGGTGGTGACCCGAGTAGAAGCCGCTGGCCATAAGTGCTGGGTGGCCATTGATGGCTCCCAAGCAGTGCACCGTCTGTCCTGGTCAAAGATCCGTCCCCGGGGAGGTAATCAAGGAGACCTCTTCCAGGTGCCCGCTGGTGTACAAGGCGGGGGTGACGTGGAGCTTCCTGATCAGGGTGCTACAGCTGTATCGAGCCCTCAGGGTGACCCTGGCCCGGCCCCTGGGGTACCTTCACATACGGTGGTTGGGCAAGCAGGCGGACAGGCTGCACCTCCGGAACGGCCCGACACCAGGCCTAGGGGTGTGCGTCTATCAGATATTGTACAGGCTTTGCAAAGAGCCAAGAAGGAGCCTAAGGTGTCCAAGCTTGTCCAGTTGGATGAACCTGAGGTAGCTGCCATGGAGATAGATACCAATGCACAGGTTTCTGTCATGGGACCTCAGCATACAGGAGAACTGCTGGTCGGAGAACCAAGTTGCCCCTGGGTGTCTGATTTCAGTGGTAGGACGCATCTAAGGGTGTTGGGAGAGGTTACTGCCCCTGTCATGGGTGTGGATGTGACCTTCCTTGTCCTAGAGGACTATGATGGCCCTGTGATTTTGGGTCAGAATTTTCTGGGCAATCCTGGGATTTCTATCAGAGCTACAGCTCTGAGAAGAGATGGCTGGGGGATGATTCCCCTAGAAAATTTCAGGACAACATTTCCAGTCAGGTGCAGGGCCAAGCCGGTCAAGGGTGTAAAATGGGATGAAGGGGAGGTGCCCCCAGCGGCCAGTTTGGTTATTCCAGCTGTGTTGCACCCCAGCAGTATTGGCATAACTCACAGGAGCCTTGCTGCACACTCTCCTTTGACATATGACCAGCTGGTCCAAGAGATGAGCTCGCCTACTTTGTTTGAGGCTTGGAAGCTCGCCTTCTCCAAGGCATTGGAGGAGTGGTTGCAGTTTGAGTGTGCTGCACCAACAGACAGACGTCCCCCAGCATCAAGGAAGCTTGCTTTGAGATTTGTGCTGAAGAGGAAGGTTGTGGATGAGGTATCAGTGCCCCATGTCAGGCCTGTCCTGAATGAGTATCACGGCACGGGGAGTCTGCCAGGAGAGGAGCTATACACGCCAGGGATGCTACACGACACATGGAGAATTTTGCTATGTCTCTACGTGGGGTTGCTGAACAGGGGAGCAGCTATGTCATCAGTGCTGCTGGACTTCAAGAGGGCATTTTTAAAATCTGATCCAGAAGTGGCCAGGAGGGTGTGGAAGCAGGATGAGCCTTACTGTGTTGAGGTGCCTGCCATCTGGAAGCTGGAGCTGCATCAACAATTCCTGGTTATTCTGAAGGGCCTGGAAGGACTCAGGTCGAGCCCAATCATCTGGAGACTCACGCTGCAGGAAGCTCTGATCAGTGAGTGTGGCTTGAGAGTGTCTTCAGTTGATCCCTGTTTGCTGCTGGCCCAATGGGAGGGTCTGCCAGTGTATGCTAGTTTGCATGGAGATGATCTGCATTTGCTAGCCCCCACGACCTGGCTGAAGAAGTTTATTCCTGTCATCAGTGGCAAGTTTTCACTGGGCAAGGAGCTGTGGCAGGAGCCCAACAAGCCTGTAGTGTTCTGTGGAATGCAGGCTACCCTGTTCAGGAGGGACGGGGAGTGGAGTATCAGGCTTCAGGCTGGAGGAGATTATAAACAGACCATTGTGAAGGCCTTGCCAGAGAAGATCACCCAGGCTGCAGGACCTGAGTTGAGAGGCATGTGGGCCTGGTTTGCCAGCATCTGTGGTCCGTCTTTGATGGTCCATAGCAGAATGCCTGATGAGGTGCTTGAGGATGAGAAGCCTCGAGTCATAGCCCGGTTGGTGGAGAGTACCCCTGATCTGATTTTGTCTGGGATTGACTTTACCCAGCCTATCACCTTGGAGATCTTTGTTGACAGTTCCATGGATGCTCGCCAGGTTACCAAGGTCAGGGGGAGATCTGCTGCTCTGTTTGCTTTTTATCAGAGCAGGGCAAGTTTGTTCAGCTGGTACAGCAGACTGCAGAAGAGGGTCTGTATCAGTTCAGATGTGGCAGAATGCAGGGCCATATGCGAGGGGATCCAGTCCAGCCTGTACATAAAGGAGTTAATGCTGGAGCTGGCTTCAGTTACCCCTTGGACCTTGCAGATGGAGACGTTGTTGCTAACAGACAGCATGGGTATGGTCCAGTTTGTTCACAAGCAGCTGGCCAGGAGCCGGGACCTGGATTATTTGTTGCTGAAGGAGTTGGCCAGTTTGGTTGACTTGAAGCATATCCCTGGCGAGGAGAACCCTGCTGATGCATTGACAAAGCTGCCACACAAGGCCCCAGCCCAGTACAATGTACTGAGGAAGCTCATGAATGCTGACTGTCAAGTCGGTCTATCTGTCTAAAAGCTGAGAGCTGGGTGCTTAAGTCTCTGGATATCAGGCTGGGAGCTTGATTGTACATAATCCTGAGCACACCTTGAGGGGTGAGACATGTCTCTGGTGTGGGAATGTCTGACATTGTCTCTGATGGAGAGATGTCTATCTGGGGTTTTCATCTCAGTCTGAGGTTTCCCCAGATCTGTGGTTTGTGGGCGGGGTTCGATTCCCTGGTGCCGTCTTAAGGCGGAGTTTCACGGACTGGCTGACCCATCCACCATGCTGGTGAGGTGGCGACAGGTCCCCTGATTTTCCACGGTTGGAACGAGTATAGGAGCTTGTGTTTTGCATGTGCTTCGCGTAGATGTTGTGTCTGGTTCGATAAGGGGCAGCAGACCGGCGCCGACTCCCGTCTGGGGGTCAGCAATGTTTTCTGATGAGCTGTTGTGGGTGATCTGTGGGGTTTCGCCTAAGGTCCTGAAGGTTGTACATACTTCTCAAGTTCTTAACTGAACACCTATGGGCTGCCACAGTTGGCCAACCTCTTGTACATGGGTAACACAACGAGCCTCCCGTGAAGGGATAGGGACTCATTGTAATTTGTTTGTGCTCCTGAGCCAGTATGGGTGCTATGTACATATAATAAGGAATCCAAGCTGACTGTCATGCCCAGCGGGTTGTGACTTGTAGTCTGGGGAGGATATCCAGTACCCATTGTGTGTGTTTGTATGTAGACTTGTGTGAGCTGCTACAGCTCAAGAAAAGAAAGGATTGGAGTTAACGCCAAGCGCATTGGCGTGATCCTGATTCGGCATATCTCTGCGATTCCAGCGGCACCGGAACGAGTTCATTCCGACAAGTATCAAGAAAGTTATGGCGTTCCGACTTCCCGGTCGCGCGCGAGCGCGAGCCGGCTGTTCTTCTAAGTCGGACGTGAATATTTGCCGACGACATATGGGGTCGACAGTAATTCCTGGGCTGACAGGAATTAGGTGCTGTACCTACGACGGTATTGGATTAATACGTCGTACGCAGGAAATAGGAACCTTAACCTGTGGTCTGTTGGTACCGCAGGCTTAGTCCTGGACTTCTAGGTGCAGATGCAATAGTCACTGTGGACTGTGCTCTGTGGTCACTGTGCCTGTATGGCAGACCTACTGTATAGGAGTCGGGCGCTGTACAGGTAGTGAATACTGTACCGGGGGTGTTATTACTGAGCAGGCCTGCTAGGCTGCTCAGGACTAGCAAGCACAGTGCACAAGTATATAAACAATAGGCCAGTGCCAAATGGGCATCTCTTGCGAGCCCGCCTCACGTGTTGTGCCTTGACTTGGCAAGCTCGTGTGCAAGCCTCAAGTGTTGAGCGCTGTAAACATTATCCGATTTAACAAAGCTCCGTTTCCAACCATATTCACACATTGCTGCATTGCAACCATATCCTTCACATTGCATGTGCTAAGAAAGCTTAACTGTTGTGGCGGCCCTACAATTGCTAACGCAATGGGGCCAAGGAGGTTGTACTCGGAAGTTCGCGGACGCACAGCTGGCCCTTTTTAGTTCTCTCCTTCCACCAGGGAATGTCTTGCCAGCTTCTGTTGAGGCGGCTAGACGCCTGTTGCGAGACTTGGGCTTGACGTATAAAGTATACGATGCGTGCAAGTGTGACGATTATGTTTACAAAGATAAGGATCTCCAGCAGTGCCCAAAGTGCGCCGAACCTCGTTATGAGATATACACAGACACAGACGGCATGGTGATTAATACGAGGAAGCCCTATCGGCAAGTCAGAGTTTTTTCTTTGCTGGACAGGGTTCGGGGCTGGTTCAGAATGGAGAAGATGTCAATGGCACTGAGGTATGCAGGAGAGAAAGAAAACAAGGATGCAGATTCGCCGACGCGGACTGTCGACGGAGTCAAAGGTTCGTAATCCATAGCCTCTACATCTGGCCATTGCTTTTTTTTTTTATCTTTGCTTGCCGATAGAGTTACACAACGCCGCGTTACTTTGGTATGTAGAGCTAGAACGTTAGTAACCCTGAATCTTGCCATTGAAGCCTGGCAAGGTCAGTGTCGTGTTAAGTGATGTATCTGTATTTCTTACCATTGCTTCAATGCATTCTCTGTGGTTTGTTCTTTCCTTGCCTGTTTCTTTTTGCAGACTGTCCGGCTGCACAACATGTAAAAAATCTTTACCCGCAGTTTCGTACTGAGCTGCGTAATCTTATATTCGGGATGGCGGTTGACGGAGTGTGTCCGCGTAGCTTTATGGGAAACTATTCTTGCTGGCCAGCTTTTATGGCTTGCTACAATTTACCTGAGTGGGTATTTGTCAACAAGAACTTCTCACCTATGGTTCTGCTGATAAGTGCCGCCAAGGGCAAGGCTCCAAAAAGAATGCAGGTGTACTGGGAGTTGGCGGTTGATGAGCTTGTGGCGATGTGGAATGGTTTTTATGTATGCGACATCGTGGATGACCATGGCGGCCAGTTACAACCTGTGCGCCTGCAGGCGCTCCTACTGTGGGTAATCCACGACTACCCAGCTTTTGCAAAGTCACTAAACATCCCAGATGCTGGATACTGCGGCTGCATGTTACATGGGCCAGAATGGGAAGCAACTTTTTTTTCCAATGCCGGAAGCTTGTATACTTAGGGCACTCTACGCTTTTGAAGGAAGGTGACCCTGCGCGACCATCCGGGACTGGAGCTGCCCCTCCAGAAATGGATTATGATGGGTACCTGAAATATTGTCGGGAAGAGTTGGGGGTGCAACCTGAAATATTCGGCAAGCTGCCGTACTGGACCAAGCTGTAAATTCGACATCTGGTGGATGAGTTTCACCTTGGCCCCAACTGCCTGCTCCGGATAGTCAACTGCACCAGCGGTAAGTAGCACGCGACAGTGTTCTTTTTTTTTCTAGTGTGCAGTTTGTAAACTTTGTCATATGCAAGGGACAAATTTTTGTTACATACTTATTGATTGATTATTGATTGTGCGTTTCGTTGATATTGTGTTGTCCTTTGTGGCCTTTTTTATTATGTGCAGGGAAAGCTCATACCCCTGCTGTTCGAGCAAGGCTGCAACAACTGGGCCTTAATCAGGAGCTCTGGGTTACCACGGAAGAGGTGGAGAAAGTGGCGAAGAACGGTGTCCGGACAATAAGCATTAAAAAAAACTCTCGACATCCACCATGTCAACTCACGTCGGAGGAGAAAGCGGCCACCCGTGGTATGTCTGTGGATGTGTATATGCTTTTTTATTGGAATTGGTTTGGATGTTGTTTGTTGGTATTTTATATAAGTGTTTGATGTTGTCATCTGCCAAGGTTGCTTAATTGCTGTGTTGGTCCATAGATCCCATGACGTAGTCCACCGTCATTAGAGATTTCTGTGTACCACATCAAACCAAGTGCCCTTGTTAGGGTAAACATGTTGCTTGTAAGACTTCCTTTCATTTTTTCAATAACTATTTATGGGGTTAGCGTCAGGATTTGCCGGAGCATTTGGGCTGACAGTGTTTGGCCAGTCTGAGAATTCGCCTCTGACATAATTTTCTAATCAAATCGTCAATGTGATCGTTTACATCTGTGTATAATACCATGTTTCTGTTGAATGCAGAGGTGGAAAAGGCGTTCGACCGCCTCCCGGACTATGTGCCTGGGCGATACCACGGACTAGCCGCTGACGGGAAAAGCGATGAGACGATGAAAACAAGTGACAAAAACAAGTACTTGTGCTTGTTGTTGCCGGTCGTGTTGCGCAATCGTTTGTATCCGTCCGGATGCCCACGCGGCATTTGTCCAGCTGTCTGTGGCCTTTGATGCTGTATTTTCAGCAAGGTGCCTCACTCAATCGCAGTTAGTCGAAGTGGGCGAAATGATGGTGCGTGCGGTGGTAGCATTAGAGTGTGTTATGCCAGCGTCAGAAATGTCAAGATCAGTCCATGCTGCATCTCACTTGGCGGAACAGATCCGGTATGCTGGCCTGCCTGATGGCCGGAGCATGACATGGGGTGAGCGCCAAATGGCGGTGATTACTTCTGGGCCATTGTCAAACAAGAACGTGGAATGCTCCATGGGGAACTTCTTCATGGACTTCGAGGCATTGAACATCCTGAGCTACTTCACGCGCCAGACTGTGTGGGTAAGTTTTTTAAACAAACTTCGTGTTTGCTTGGCTGCATGCACATTTCCCATGTTTCAGCGAGTGTTTCTAGCAGGTTAAGTGTATGCAAAACATGTACTTACGTTCTTTTTTTTTCTATTTGGTTCATGTGTTTTTTTTTCAGGGTCAAGGCTTCCTGTCTGTGTGGGACATTCTGGAAACTGATCCGTCCAAGTGTATTCTGCCGAGCAAGCGCTTTCGTCAACAAGCATATACTCTCTCTGAGGTCGAGCAGCTTGAGGCCTTACAACTGATGCTTGACTTTGCACTTCAGCATGCAACATACGAGCCCGGATATGGCATTGAATTCTGGTGAGTTTCTTGTAGAAACCGATGCTACAGTTGTACACCCTCCGCATTGGTAATTTTAATTCAGTTCAGCCGAGAGGGTGTAATCTTGCAACGCATGTACATAGGATTATCATATGTTTCTTGCATTCTTCTGATTTGCTTACTCGTGCTTAAGGGGACGTGGCGCGCCGAATATTTTCCGCGCGAAAAAATTCGCGGTACCGGCCGTACCGTGAAAAGTGGGTGCTCCGTGCGCGCACCACTTGCGGAAGTGGCCATGGCGACTGCGTTTAGGCGAAACTAGCAATGTAGGGCTAGAGAAATGCCAAAAAATTGCTCGAATGTTGAATACGATGATTTAATGATGTTGGGTTGTGGCGGCAAGTAGCTGGTTTACAATATCGCTGCTTTCTTTTACTGCCATCGGCATGGGGGGTAAACTGCATTTTTTGGTCGCGCGGAATAAAATAGAATTCGTGATAGCGGCAGTAAATTCTCAGTTTTGGGGGTCTTTTTGATCGTGAAGGATGCATTAATATCGGTAGCATTGACTTCCAAACCGAACTGGTGCTTTTTGCTACATTTTCGGCCATTCTCGGTAAGTAATTCTTCAGGCCTGCGCAGTGCACGTCGGAACCTTCCATGGAAGAACGGCCGTTGTTGCGCGCCTGGGCGAGGGATCTACGAGGGCAAGGTATAGATTTGTGGCGACTGTTATCTACTATCAGTTCTTTCTTCGAAGAGCTCATCGTTCGAAGTTTTTTGCGTTCGTTTTGGTCAGTTTCCGCCAGTTAACTCTCCGTTGCTCGCCGTCGTATTGACGAATACCTGGCAGCTTTAGCTTGTTTTCGTTGATGTCTTGATCAAATCCGCTTCAGTCTCAGCCGATAGATCCTAGGGAAGGCGTAAGGGATTTCATAGCACGTGTTCTGGCAAGGATGTTGTGCGTATGGACGCTTCTTGTTGTGTGATAGTGACGAACCCTTTCCTCGCAGCGGCATCACAGCGGTCAGAAGCTGAACGGCCGCCACTGGTTTCTTTGCATTTGATCGTGTAGGGAAGGAAGTTTTTTTATCGACGACCATGTTGGAGATATTGCATTTGTGTGACTGCATGTAGATAGCTGCCATCATTGGTTTTTTGAGCTTTCCTTGTTATGATGATGTGACAAGACAGCAATGTGCTGAGCTAACCATGGTTGACATGGTTGACTGCATGCAAGCTTTGTATGCCATGATCTCCTTGGTTCCTTGCCCTCCATAGTTCCAGTTTGTTGCCCATGTCGGGTAGGGCAGTTAAGGAGTTGTTGCTGTGTTGGTAAGCTTGGTTGGCATAACCCTTACATTCTAACCTGGGAGAAACATAGAAAATGCTGGTAATGCATGTTACTGATGTTAGTGCCATCATCATTATTGCTATTCACGTACTTATAAGTCTGGCCATGCTCGAGGGACGGTGAAGGAGTATGAGGTGCGTGGCCACCCCTTAGTACTTCATAACATATTCAGCATGGATTTGATGCATGTTGGATGGAATGCAAAGTGTGATTTTGTTTACTTGCTTTCTGAGTGGTCCTTAGCGCCTTGTCAGGTGGTGAGTGGTCGTCTAGGAAACCCATCAGTGCGTGCCACAGTGACCCCCAACCTGGAGCATGTGTCGTCATCAGTGTGCTAGAGTTAACTATATGTGCTGTTGATCATAGATTTGCTGAGTTCTTGGCATGAAGTTTACAAGGTAACCTTGGGTAGAGTATAGTGTATGCTCTCTTGGCATGTATGCCTAGCGATCGTGTTGCTATGCTTGCGCTGGCAAGGTTGGCCATGCCGAGGGCAGGTGAGGGCAGATGTGGTGCCTAGCCGTTTGCTTATGTTTTGTGATTGAGTGGGGCATGCTTTCTGGCTTTTTGGATGGAAAACAGCATGCCTAAGTGGCCATATACAAAGAAAAACCCCCTTAAGCTTATGTTCAGGTTTTAGCAAGTATAACCTTATTACTTGAGCTAGACTTGTCGGAATGACCAGTTTTAAGGGTGGCTGTCACGACGTGATGCAAAGGGAGGGGCAGGGGGGCGATGGGGAAGGTAGCAGTGATGATGAGAATGATGTTGATGATATTCCTTGCCTTGCATGTGCGTCCCCGGATGAAATTGACGGTGTCCCTTTCCTGCTGTGCAGCACATCCGGGTGCAAGGGAGGACTGCATGGGTGCTGCGCTGACCCCCCGTTGACTAAGGAGCCCAAGGGGGATTGGTTTTGCCCTGCCTGCCTTGTGCAGGATGCTTACAAGGGCTGATATAGTGACATTTTCTGTTTTAGCGGGCATTTTTCTGAAAACACGTCTGACGCAATAACTTGAGCTAGACTTGTCGGAATGACCCGGGACTTGGAACACTGCTGTCCCCCTGTTAGCCGGAATTTTTGTTGATTTTGTGGCCTTATCGGAAGTGTTTATGATGTGTTTATTCTCAATGTCCGGTAAAAAATGACCTGATTTGCGGGAAAATTAATAACTGTTCAAGGTTTTGCCATTTCCATGATGTAAATAGCTCAGCAAGCTACAAACTCAGGGAACTATATGACCTTGATTTTTGGTAGCCAACAAATAAGTGCATTGGCTGGGGCATACCCAGCTCTAATTAGCGTCTTTTGCTATTTATAGCGCATTATTGGCGTATATATGGGGGTAGTACCCCCAACAAGTGCATGGACAACTCACTAGAGATGTTATTTAGTGCCCCCAATCATAATTCAGCATTGTGCAAATGAATTTCAAGTGATATTAGCACATGTCAAATTTTAAGGTTTTTGGGGTGCCACCTCCCCTTAATGTGGTTGATTTTCTAGATTTCACAGTGACATTCTTGTGTCCTTGTCTACACGCAATATCTGGTGGTGCATGCAATGATGAAGATGTTTTTTTTCACTATGTTGATAATTGTATGAAGTGGGACAACTATGTTTAATTGATTTTGCAATGTGATGTACTTGCCTATGTTGTCACTTGCAGGCGTCGGCTCGTTCACGTTGGCAACCTGGCCTGGCTTAAGCAGTGGATCACGCAAAACCAGGAGCCACGCCTCCCCACGATGATTACGGCGGCGGTGTGTGGCATGGAGCCTGCTTGTGACGAGCATGACTCAATCCACATCAATGGCAGCAATTACCGAACTGCAGTCGCCGACCTTCGACAAACTGTTCGCCATCGCAACTCAGGAGTCCTGGTTTATGGTAAAGAGGGGGTTAGGTATGGCCGCATCACACACATTCTGCATAGTTTCCTCCGTGCCCCGACGGAAGGATGGAGTAGGCAAGTTCTTTTAAAGGTCGCTCTGTTTGATGTCGGTTCTGTGAAAGAGCTCCCTTTAGAGGGATTGACGCTTATACCTTTAGGGGAGCGAGCGCCCAAGCAGGATGCTTTAGTCCTTCCCGGGAGTGTATGTTCAGTTGGTTTTGTAGTTGATCCAGAGTATGCACCTGAGATAGCCACTGTGCACTGTAAATTGCCGTGGCAAATGGTAAAGGAAACGTGTAGTGCAGCCCAGCATGTATTATCCCGTGCTGCAGGTGCATGCTCAGCTGAGAACCACAGACGTGTATGCTGATATGAACCTGCAGCGCAAGGTGACACTGTGTGTTAAGCGAAGAGACATGACAACACGAGGTCGTTCACAAGGTAATCGCACTGCACCCACAGATCCACAAGCAACCACTGCACGCATGGCTGCGGAGCCACAAGCAACCACTGCACCTAATCGCTCACGTGGCAAGCGCACTGTTGGCACATTGGTAGAGCCACAAGCAACCACTGCACCAAGTCGCTCACGTGGCAAGCGCACTGTTGGCACATTGGTAGAACCACAAGCAACCACTGCACCAAGCCGCTCGCGTGGCAAGCGCACTGCGGACACATTGGTAGAAACACACACAGCCGCTGCACCAAACCGCTCGCGTGGCAAGAGCATTGCTGGCAAGTCCATGGCAGCGGCTAGTGGCAGCGCATCAAGCCCTGATGACATAGCTAGTGATTTGTCGCTGAGCAGCGACGGTGAGGCATGCATTCCCACACAAAGGAGAAGTGAGAGGCAACGTGTGGTAGTAAACTATGCGGACTCTGACAGTGCTGCATACACTGATGAGGAGTGGGATTGATTATATTCCTAATATAATGTAATGATGGATTGATGTAACTTGTTGTGTGCTTGTCACACTTATATTTATTTATTTCCAATGAACATGTGTGTCAACTGCATCATTTCTGCATCCACATATATTATGCACATCGTAGTATAGAGCTTTGACATGGCTCTGTATATAGGTTTATAGCTGGGCGTTTGCTTTGGTTTGAGTGATTTCACTCTGCTGTAAGTATAATTATATTTTTAACATATATTATGCATAAGTGTCCTGTCTTCATGCACTTGAGAGTTCTCAAGTGTCATGCTCAGTGTCCTGATTTTCCTGATTTTTTGTGCCATGCTAAGTGTCCTGATTTTCCTGATTTTTTGTGCCATGCTAAGTGTCCTGATTTTCCTGATTTTTTTCTGATTCAGCGGGTTTTCTCAAGATCTTGAGATTTTTTGTGTTGTTTCGACATTTTTCTCAGGATCTCAGGATTTTCTCAGGATTCTCAGTGTTTCTCAGTGTTTCGCGAGACGCATCTCAGGCACTTCTCAAGATTCTCAGGAGAAAGTCCTGATATAATCTCAGGAATCCTGAGAAAATCTCAGTTTTTCTCAGGATTTCTCAGGAGTTCTTGAGAAAAAAATCAGGAAATCTCAGGAAATCCTGAGAAAATCTCAGGAATCCTGAGAAAAAAAATCAGGAAATCTCAGGATTCCTGAGAAAAATCTCAGAACCCGACTTCCTAGTGCAGCGAGGCCACTACCCAAGCGTTGGTAGTGCCCTCGGCTCCTGCGGCCTCGCCCTCGGCATCGCCAGATGGACTAAACCCAGTCGCCCAGCAGAACCACGCCCATCTGAACAGCGCTTTTGGCCCCAACCTTTCAAGGTCGACGATTATGACTGGACCTCCATGCATGGCTGCAGTCGATGCCATGCATATTTTCATATTCTTTGGGGATTACGCCTCGCTTTTCGACCTGGGCCTCCATCTCTTCGACATCAATCGCCTCATCCACCTCAACGGCACCCCAATGCGCCCCAACTTTCTGTTTGGGTGCGCCCGCCAATTAATCCAGCACATCATCCGCTGCTCCCTCACTCGAGGGCGCACCGACACCGAGATCTGGGCTCCATCCATCTCCGCCCCCACACTCCGTTCCATCCTTACGGAAGCCTTCCAGCAGCACGTGACCCCCCTTGCTGCCGATGTGGCAGCCATGGGAGGCACGCTGGCTGCTGAGCTCCCTCACCTTTCCATGCACCACCGTCGCCTCCACCTCCACTGCCATTTCCGCCTCCACTGCCGACATCAAGGCCCAGCTCCTCGACATCGACCAACGCGTCCGGCCACGCCACCGCCACCGCCCGGCTCGAGTGCTTGCACGACACGGTGCCCAGGCCTCACCGCCCAGGTGGTGAAGGAAATCGCTGCCCAGCCGGCATCTGCTGGCCCGGCCACATGCTCATATGCCTATGCAGAGAGACGCTCTCTGTTGAGAAGCCATGCATGCCTTCGCTTTTGTATAGCCATGTTGATCTTCCCCCCCCATGACAGGCTCCCCTTAGCTGGGTGAGCTTGATAGATCGTCGTGGTGCAGGTGCCCTTGCATGGTGCACCTAGAGCAAGTGTTGTTTACATTCCCACCCTTGCAGGAAGTAGCTTAGAATGTATTGAAAGCCATATGCCCCATTCTCTGGGATATGTGCTACATACACTGCCAAAGGAGTTATGTTCCTAATTAATTAATTAATGAGGATTTGTATGCTGATTTGCCCTATGTTTCCCACATTATTAGGCACAGCTAGGCGCCTGGGCCTAGCCGGGCACCTGGCCCGCACAGATCAGGTACATAGACACATCAGATAGACCATCTGGCACCAAGCCCGCCCGGCCATGCAGCCTGGGCGATATATGTCCTCGAAAATCCGTGTTGGTTCGTACGGCACCTCGGGTATGAAAATACGCCGTATTCCACGGTACTGACGCTTTCGACAGCGTACGCCGCACGATTTTCACTGTTTTTCACTTTGGACTTAGCCGATTTTGGAGGTCGCGGACATGTCACGCAGTGGGGAGTGTTATATTGTGGGCTCGCAGTCACATAAAGTATTGGAATTTGGTTATGCTCGGAATTGGCTAAGTCCGGAGGTCAGCCGGCAGCGCCGCGTTGAGGTTTATTTGCTGCCAGGCCGGCGGTCAGTGGGAATTTATGTGTACGGTCAGGCAACGGGTCGTAGGTTCTGGCTGTGGGCTATTTTGGGTTCTGGCCATTACCGTTCGTTCCGTGGGCAACCTTGGTTCCGTACCGTTTGTCCAGGCAAGCAGTGGGGAGGATCTCGGTTGCGGTGCGTTATGTTGTGGAGTGTCGTTTGGGAATTATGTTGGTGTATTTCGGTTGGTTTGTACTTGGGTACGTTCTCAGGCCCACGCCGTTGCTCAGCGTTGGGTGAAGCCACAGAGCTACTCGCAGTGATGACCTACAGCGGAGCATTGAGTCAAAGCTGTTTGGCGGCGTGAAAGGCCGACACGCAGGAGAAAGCTTTGAATCACGTTGCAGCAAAATGCTGTCAATGGCCGACGTTGTCGACATGTCCGGGGCTGGGCGCTGAGCGAGTAATCTATTTTGTTACGTCTTTTTTATTATTCGGAAATACAATACACTTAAAGAATTTTATTTTTAACAGGGAGAGGCCCAGACCTGTCAGTGGAACTGAAATTGCTGAAATTGCTGCGAGTGCATAGCTACTTGCTAGTACACGCGTGACGGTGTGCCTTTCTACATTTTAATTTTGACAGGATTTTTTATTGCGCGGGAGAAAAGCTGTAAGGGGACAGACAGCATATGCATGGCAGAATCATAAGGTTTAGGGACGGGTGCACTTCCAGAAAGACGCAGAAGAGTGAAGACGCAATTAAAGCAAATAGAGGGTGCCGGGTGCGCCGGTTCATGTATTGTGCGCTAGGCAATCCTAAAAGAGGCGACCATGCCTAGAGTTCCAGTCGTCAAAAGGGGAGAGGAGTATCAATACCTCCACCTGATTGACGAGGTGGAAAAGGCCGTGAGTGGGGAAGACGTGGTAGTCGGCCAGAGGTGGCCAGGCGTGCAAGCTGTGCGATTACAAGTTCGATCGGCAGGCCTGGCAACTTTAGCAAGGATCGCGCTGTCGGCCATCTCGGCCACATCCCCAACAAGGGAGCCACATTTTGCCAGCAGTCTAGAAATGTAGAAGGCCTGATCGGGAGGCTTCAGGCGGCTGAGGCAGCCCGGTTGGAAAAGAAGGAGCAAAAGGCAGTGCTCCGTGCCCGCGTTGCCCAAGGCCCTTCTGCCTGCCGCTGCCCCGGGTGCTGGCCCTTGTGGCTCTGGCAAGGCAGTGCAGAAGACGATTCCACAGTGCTTTTCCAATGCGCAGCTCCAGGAAGTCCGCCTTGCCCAGGCCTCTTTCTTTTACGAGAATGGCATTCCGTTTCACGTCGCCGCCAGCGCCTCGTACAAGAACATGATCGCGGCAGTGGCAAAGTATGGACCTGCCGCAGCAGTGAAGGTCAATTCTGGGTTCATTGCCAATGATTTTATTTTTTAGCCGAAGCTGCCATCTATAGTGCTATGACATCCTCTGCATCAAGGCTGCCAGAGCTCTGGGTGCATTATACCATTCAATCATGTACTATGTTGTCAATGATGCATTGTAATAAAAGAGACCGGTGTTAGATTAATTAATTAATTAATTAAACTCGTGCTCCCGTTAATTGGGGAGTCACGGAGCACCGAAGTGCTTTTAATCCCTGTGTGTGCACTACAGGAGAAAGGGCAGAGACCCCCAGTCTCCTTCATGCCAAAGGCATGCCACAGCTGCAATCGGGCGCGGCTAGCTAAAAGGACAGGCTAACGATCCGGCAAACTGTGGGTGCAATAAGACCCATGTGAGCATATCATAGCAAGGAGCGTGGGCAAGTAATCTGAACATAGCCAGGGCGTAGCATGGCTGTACTAGGACTAGGCTAAGGCTATGGCTGGTTGTGTACCGTGCGTTGGCGGCACGTGACTAGGTGTGTTGGCACAGCTAGGCGACATCTAGGCATGGCTGCCTTAGCGGCAGTGACGCCAATGGTTACAAGCTAGGGCTATTGCTATTCTAGCCCGCTGGGGGCGTCCACATCTTGTGGTTGATCATCAGGTCCCCGCCCCTCCAGTACACCTTGGGCTTCTGGGGGTCCTGCTTATGGCGGAGGTATTCCGGCCACAGGTCGCGTCGCTGCTGTTGCTGAGCGGGGGTGAGGTCGTCATCCAGCGTCCAGGTGAGGTCGTGCAACCGCTTGCGACGAGAGAGGAACCGCTGCTTATCCTCAGGGGAGGGGAAGGTGAGTAGGACTGGTGGGGGAGCCGCCTTGTCCCGTGAGTGGGGAAGGCGGTGGCACCCACGCAGTTCTACCTCACCTACCAGGCCCATGAGGGTAAGAAGCTGGTTCTTGAGCTCGTCAGCAAGAGAGGTTGACGTCTCACCTGGCTTCTGGGGGAAGCGACGTAGCACCACTCGGCACTCGCGGCGAGCGGGGTCGGTGACCTCCCGTTGCTGGGCCTGGCGGTGGTCCTCCAGCTCCTGGAGCTTTGTGGCGATGGCGTCGGTGGTGGAGGCGGTCGCTGACCGCAGCAGGTCCGCGTAGGAGAGCGGCGGGAGGTCGCCAGCATCCTGCCGGGGTGGCTGGGATGCAATGGTGGCCGTCTGCGCCGCTATCTTGGGGACCTGTGTGGCCAGGGCCTCGGTGTGGGCGGTGATGGCCTCAAGCTTCTTCAGGAGCACGCCACACTTGCCCTCCACCTGGTTAAGGCGAGAGACAAGTGCAGCATGCGTTTCCGAAGCCTGCGCCGTGGTGTGTAGCGCCGTGAACTGGGGTTGTAGCTTGTGGACGACCTTGGTTTCCACGTTGGAGACCCGGGCCTCGACTTTGTTGAGCGTGGTGTTCAGCGATGTCAGCTGCTCGGCCAGCGGCCAGGTCACGTGCTCCTCCAGCACTGCGCGGATATCATCCTTGCCGAGGGAGGAAGCCGATGGGGCTGCCGGCTGTGCGGGGGCTGGGGTGCGGAGCGTTCTGGTGATGTCGCCGAGGCGGATCTGGAATTGGCTGGTCAGGATAATCAGGCGTTGTTCTACTTCGTCCAAAGCATAGAGCCAGGACATGTCTCCATTGTAGTCGATAGCCGCCCCCTCCTTGGGTACGAAGAGCTTCCGCTCCTGTTCGAGGAACTGGAGAACCTCGATGCATGCCTGCGGCGACAATGCTTGCCACCGGGTGAAGGCGAATCGTCGGTCGCCGGGGAGGAACTCGCTCCATTTTCGATCGTGGCAGGGTTTCTTGGGCTCAGGCGAGGCGCTTGGCGAGGGTTTGGCGGGTAAGCCTGTCCGCTGAACAATGGCGAGGGCGAGAGGGTTGGGCTGGGCGCTGGGAAGCTGTGCCAGCTCCTTTTCCAGCCCTCGTTTTGCTTTGGTAGTCGTCATAGCTGGTCACGTGCGTAACTTTGTCTATACTGCGTGGCAGCCGTAACCGTTTATACTGGCAAGTGCGTCTTAGAAAGGCGCATAAAATGCAAGTGGTCTGACCGAATTTGGGGCTCAGACGCAAAAGATCTGAGCTCCGCCGTCAGCCATACCGCCGTCAGCCATTTTCGTGCATGCTGCATGGGCAAGAACATGGCGGTGTTAGATGGTCAATAGTTTGCATGTCCACAATATACAAATGTACTTGAAGGATGTATTGCAATGTCGATCTAAGTGTGGCAGGTGGCAAGTCACTGCCATTATGCTCATTAATGAATAGCAGAGAGCATAGTACATAGTAACATTTGTTGGCTACAGGGCCACACATCCTTAGAATACCCCGTACTTTAAGCCTTGGCCTCAATAATACCCCGTACTTTTTTACCGAATTTCAAAAATACCCCGTAAGTATGCCGTACTGCGTATTTTTTCGCGTATTTTTGACCCCTCGCAAAAATACCTGTATTTTTACAGTACGCAAGGGTTTTACCGAGTACCCCGTACTGCCGTACAGACCAACACGGTCGAAAATGGTGGGAGAGCGATCGCAGCATGCAATGGTGCTCACCACTAGACACTCCTGGCCAGTTAGGCTCGAAACACGCCCTGATCAAGCAAACTGTTTCCGGCCCCACCGTCTAGGTCATCTAGTCGCTCTACACGTAAGCCAGCCATAATTTCAATGCACAAGGCTACACATTTCCATCTCCATTCATATTCATCATCCTGAACGACTCGAAAACGCGGACAAGATAACGGCAGGCTCGAGCTACCATGCATGGTCCGGATTCTCCCGATTTCTGGCCTGCGCAGGCTGCGCTGGTTGTCTCCTTGATATGTCCTCGATCACCTGGCGTGCCCCAGGCCGCGCGCGGCACGGCCGCCACCGTGGACTTTTCGTGATAGACTCGGCATGGACATGTGCTACACTAGATCGACGTGACGGGCTCACACCCGGGCAGCCTCCTGGTTTGTCTGTTGTAATATGGAGGCAGATCGATGGTACGCAAGGATAGATGGCAAGTAGTGATGAAGGAGACCACCCCCAAGTCTGTGGGGGCTGGACGCGTGTGACCATGTATGGCATTCATAGCGATTCGGGCCGTGGTGCCCGCAACCCTGTAACTAGGACCTAGATAGCTTGTAACACCATCCATTCCATCCCATGTTCCCCTCCCACTCAGGACTTATGCTCACGTGACGCAGTCACGTGTCTATTAATTATTAATTATTAATTATTAATTAATTAATGTATAATTCTTACTTTTTCTTATATAGCCCCTTCGTGTATGTGTGTATTAAAATTAATTAGACTCGTGCTCCCATTGGGGAGTCACGGAGCATTAACCCCGATGGATGGATGGATGGATGGGTGCGAACAGTCCTACCGGTCTAATCTATCTACCTCAGCTACCTACAACATCTATAGTTAGTCTCCATGCTTTGCTGCAGACTAAGTCTCAAAGGCATTGTGAATACAACGTATGAATCAGCCTTGTAAACCTACGTTGGTATGTGAATATAAATACCACGTGGGCTATGCAGATAGGATTGCTAGTCGAGTCACATACATTTCCCTATAGATAGGTACTTTGGGTACTGGGGTACGTGACAGATGTCAGTACCCAGTATACGTAGTGTCCTGCCATTGGACGGTACTAGAGTATCCTAGATATAGGGAAAGTACTGCAGCGTGCATTGATCGATCTGTGATCACACGATGCCGTGACTAGACTGCTACCTGTCATCGTGCGGCCTCGGGCCAACGGTCTGCACCCAACGGTCACTGGCGGCGCGGCCAGTGAGAGGAACGTTGATAAAGGGTAAACCTATTTTCTAATGAACCAAGCAATTCATTGCTCACAACGCTCTCTGTGCTCTCAGGCAATATATATCCAACCGCTAACTTGAATTTTACCGACGCTATGGCTAAGACGAAGAACATCGCTAAGAAGTTGACCTATGACGACGAGGATGATGGGCAGGATAATAGGCGTCTGCCGCAGGATAACAACAAGAAGCCGACTGGAGATGCGGCAATTTCAAAGAAAAAGAAGAAACAGAAAAAGAATAACCATATCAATGCTAGCCAGGCGGAGGGTCCGGCTGCCGCAAGGCAGACCGAACACCGGCCCCCCTCCCCTGCGCACCAGTCGGAGGCAGAGCCGGTTCCCCCCATGCAGGGGAACCGAACAACCCTCTCCCCCGGCGGCTGCGATAGCCGCAACCACGGCTGCCGCGGCCATGGCTGTGGCACGGCCCTCGGAAAACAACCCCTCAGGCAACTGTCACCGGCCCCTCGCCGGCTCCTGGGGCTTCCGAGGCCCCACAGTCCGGACCTCGGACGTCAACGTACCATTCGGGAGCTGTTGCCCCGACAGACGGCGTCCGTCGTGGCTCCGGACGGGACGATCACCTTTCGTCCCGCCACATCTAACATCAATGTCCCGTTCGCCCAGGGACACAACTTTATTGAGCTACAGCTCGGGCGGCCCTCCAACCTTCGCAAGAAGAAGGATATCGGGAGAGCGTTAAGCTCACGCGGGTGCTGCGCAGGCCCGTCGCTCCCGTCGCCGGACAACCCATGTCCGACGACGCGGTGTCGGACACCGCCAGCCTCCCCGACGGGGAGCAAGAAATATTCCTCACCCCAGCGCTCCTGGCCGTGGAGCAGGCAGCGCTGGTGGCAAATGATGAACGTCGTGCGCGGCAGCGTCACCGGGACGTCCGCCGTGAGGCGGCCTTCCGGCTCACTGCCAAGCGGCAAGAAGAGGAGGCTGCCCGTCGCCTGGACACCCACCGGGCGATGGCAGCCGCGTACCGTGAGGCCACTCAACGGTTACGTGAACGCTGACGTGAATGCTGACTATCAGCTGGAATACGCTGATGGTCAATTAGACCTGGCCGCCCTAGCGCGGTCAGCACATTTTAAGGCAATGGACTCCATAAATGGATCCCGGGTGACGGAGGCCATCCTGGCCCAGCATGGGGTGGTGCCCGAGGAGGCCCCGCCCCCGCTGGCAGCCACTAAGGGCCCCTCCCCCCCCCAACCCTACAAGTCCAAGTCCAGGGCCTTCTGGTCCTGGACATGGGGAAGGGCAAGAGGCATGACTTTGAAGTCAGGGACGCCCTAGTGGTGGGAGACCCCATGCCTGACATCCCCTCTGATGAGGCGGCCTTCCAGGCTCACCCCCGCTCAGCAACAGCAGCGACGCGACCTGTGGCCGGAATACCTCCGCCATAAGCAGGACCCCCAGAAGCCCAAGGTGTACTGGAGGGGCGGGGACCTGATGATCAACCACAAGATGTGGACGCCCCCAGCGGGCTAGAATAGCAATAGCCCTAGCTCGTAACCATTGGCGTCACTGCCGCTAAGGCAGCCATGCCTAGAATGTTGCCTAGCTGAGCCAACACACGTAGTCACGTGCCGCCAACGCACGGTACACAACCAGCCATAGCCTTAGCCTAGTCCTAGTACAGCCATGCTACGCCCTGGCTATATGTTCAGATTACTTGCCCACGCTCCTTGCTATGATATGCTCACATGGGTCTTATTGCACCCACAGTTTGCCGGATCGTTAGCCTGTCCTTTTAGCTAGCCGCGCCCGATTGCAGCTGTGGCATGCCTTTGGCATGAAGGAGACTGGGGGTCTCTGCCCTTTCTCCTGTAGTGCACACACAGGGATTAAAAGCACTTCGGTGCTCCGTGACTCCCCAACGGGAGCACGAGTTTAATTAATTAATTAATTAATTCCAGGCTGCCCTCAGGGAGCAGGAAGTCAGGAAGGAGATGAAACGTCTCCAACGGGAAGAGGCAGCCAGTAGGGCAGCGGCAGACAACCCTGCCCGCCCCTCCTCGGCTGGGGCTGGCCCCAGTGGGGTTACAAAGACCCCCCCGGGCTCACCCCGGGCCCCCAGGGCCTCCCCTCCCCCTCCCCCACCACCCCAGGTTCGCCCTGTGGGCTGGGGCACCCTCCCCACACAGGGGGAGGTGCCAGGACCCCAGGAGGCCCTTGGGGGAGGTCAAGAGGTGCCAAGGGCACCCAACAACCCACCTGCTGAGGTCCCTCCAAGACAGGGGGATATTCAAGAACAGCCATGGCAATCTTAAGGGGAGGTGGCACCCCAAAACCCTTAAAAATTGACCTATGCTAATATCACTTGAAATTCATTTGCACAATGCTAAGTTATGATTGGGGGCACTAAATAACATCTCTAGTGAGTTGTCCATGCACTTGTTGGGGGTACTACCCCCATATATACGCCAATAATGCGCTATAAATAACAAAAGACGCTAATTAGGGCTGGGTATGCCCCAGCCAATGCACACATTTATTTGCAAAACTGTCTGCAGCGTTTTTAGTTCCCTGAGTTTGTAGCTTGCTGAGCTATTTACATCATGGAAAGGGCAAAACCTCGAACAGTTATTAATTTCCCCGCAAAACGACCCTTTTTTTACCGGACATTGGGAATAACTTTTTATGAACATGTCAAAAAAACACTTTTTTCTGCAGCGAAAATCCGTCTAACAGGGGGACAACGGTCTTCCAAGTCCCAGGTCATTCCGACAAGTCTAGCTCAAGTTATAAAGTTAAACGTGCTAAAACCTGAACATACGCTAAAGGAGGTTTTTCTTTGTACAAGGCCAGTTAGGCATGATGTTTTCCATCCAAAAAGTCTGAAAGCATGCCCTACTCGATCACAAAACATAAGCAAACAGCTAGGCACCTCATCTGCCCTCACCTGCCCTCGGCATGGCCAACCTTGCCAGCCCAAGCATAGCAACACGATCGTTAGGCATACATGCCAAGAGAGCATACACAATAGTCAACCCAAGGTTACCTTTCAACTTCATGATTAGAACTCAGCAAATCTATGACCAAAAGCACATATAAATAACTCTTGCACACTGAAGACGACACATGCTCAAGGTTTGGGGTCACTGTGACACGCACCGATGGGTTCCCTAGACGACCACCTGACAGGCGCTAAGGACCACTCAGTAACCAAGTATAAACACAATTACACTTTACATGCCATCCAACATGCATCAAATACATGCTGAATATGTTATGAAGTACAAAGGGGTGGCCACACACCTCATACACCTTCACCCTCCCTCGAGCATGGCCAGACATATGAGCATGTGAATAGCAATAATGATGATGGCACTAAAATGCCTAACCAGCATTATCTATGTTTCTCCCAGGTTAGAGTGTAAGGTTTATGCCAACCAAGCTAATCAACACAGAAACAACTACGTCACTGCCCTACCTGAGATGGGCAACAAACTGGAACTATGGAGGGCAAGAAACCGAGGAGATCATGGCATACAAAGCTTGCATGCAGTCAACCATGTCAACCATGGTTGGTTCAGCACATCGCAGTCTTTTCACATCATCATATCAAGGGAAAGCTCAAATAAACCAATGGTGGCAGCTATCTACATGCAGTCACACAAATGCAATATCTCCAACATGATCGTCAATAAAACACTTCCTCCCCTGCACGATAAAATGGAAAGAAACCATTGGCGGTCCTCCAGCGCATGAGCGCTGTGATGCCGCTGCGAAGAGAGGGTGCGTCACTCTCACACAACAAGAAGCGTCCATACGCACACCATCCTTGCCAGAACACGTTTTATGAAATGCCTTAAACCTTCCCGAGAAGCTATAGGCTTCGACTGAAGCGGCCCTGACCACGACATCAACGAAAACAATCTAAAGCTGCCAGGTATTCGGCAAGCAACGGCGAGCTAGCTGGCGGAAACTGCCCAAAAAGAACGCAAAAACCTTCGAACGACGAGCTCATAGAAGAAAGAACTGATAGCACATAACATTCGCGACAAATATCTACCTTGCCCTCGCAGATCCCTCGCTCAGGCGCGCAACAACGGCCGTTCTTCCATGGAAGGTTCCGACATGCACTGCGCAGGCCTGAAGAATTACTTACCGAGAATGGCCGAAAATGTAGCAAAAAGCACCAGTTCGGTTTGGAAGTCAATGCTACCGATATTAATGCATCCTTCACGATCAAAAAGACCCCCAAAACTGAGAATTTACTGCCGCTATCACGAATTCTATTTTATTCCGCGCGACCAAAAAATGCAGTTTACCCCCCATGCCGATGGCAGTAAAAGAAAGCAGCGATATTGTAAACCAGCTACTTGCCGCCACAACCCAACATCATTAAATCATCGTATTCAACATTCGAGCAATTTTTTTGCATTTCTCTAGCCCTACATTGCTAGTTTCGCCAAAACGCAGTCGCCATGGCCACTTCCGCAAGGGGTGCGCCCACCGTGCACCCACTTTTCACGGTACGGCTGGTACCGCGAATTTTTTGGCGCGGAAAATATTCGGCGCGCCACGTCCCCTTAACTGCCCAGCTGGCTTCCCTCCAGGATCAACAGCTGACTGCCAATCAGCTGCAAACCATGGACGGCCTAATGTCCAGATACGAGAGGGGTACCCTGAACCTGGACCCCGCTCGCCTCATGCAGCACGCCACCGATGCCTTCATGAGGGCCAACCCCCCTCTCACAGGTGTGTATAACCCCCGGGTTGGCAAATACGGGTACGGGGTATAATACGCGGACCTAAAATACGCGTATTATACGTGGGGGGTGTAAAATATGCGGCGGTAAAATACGCGACAGTTTTTGTGGTCCAATTGTCAGTCACCCAATTAGCACGCTCCTTGACGATGGTCATGCAGTTATTGCAACTGAAATTTGGTGTATATGCTTATTTATTAACATCTTCCATTAATTTATGCCCTGCAATCCTATCTGATTATGATTTGTTAAATGCTGGGGGGAGCAGACTGCAACGGGAACTGTAAGGAATCAATTAATTAGTTAATTGTAAGGAAAGCCATCCACTATATAATGCATGAGAGGACATAAGACACAACTAAGGACCATGCTCTCAAGGATCCCACAACAAGCTCCATACACATACACACATGTGCACACACATTCATCATTGACAAAATGCACAACAGCAGAGGATATAAGACACAAGGACCTTGCTCTCAAGGATCCCACAACAAGCTCCATACACATACACACATGTGCACACACATTCATCATTGACAAAATGCACAACAGCAGAGCCACCCAACAACTTCCGAGAAGGAGGGGTGACGTGCCCTCCTTTGTACTGGATCATGCCGGCCACCATCTGCTTGAAAGAGGCGCTCTCAGCCGCATTGAAGGCAATGCCGTTCTCGATAAAAAATTCGGCAGCCAGCAGCTGGACACCTTGTTCGTCGACGGGAACCAGCCATTTGGTGATGCTCAGCTGGCCTTTGCTGGGAACCGACGACAAGTCAGCCGGCGCAGCCCCTCCTATCTCCGCCATTGCCCTGTTCAAATTGTGATGCTTCTTGGCGTCTGACTTCTGCAACTTGTTGTTAGCAATCCTGAGAAACCTGCTCCGGATATTCGGTGGAATTTTGTCGCAGGGTAACATCCCTTCCCCTGCGATTCCGGCAAAGTGTGCACGGACTCGGAATACGCTGATTGGCCCCGCGCCTTGTAGGAGAAGTTCTTGTTGCAAAATGAACAGTACATCCTCGACACATACTGCGTTGTGTTACTAACAGCATCTGTGACTGCTTCTTTCTTCTCGACAACGAAATCCCATTCAGGCCCTTTCTTCGGCATGGCTGCAAATCGAAAATGGCTGCACACTATCGCACAGTCGCACTGGCCTCGTTGTCGCTATATTGCATTACACCGTCAGTAGCACAGCTGGCATTTGCTAGCATTATGCGTTTTGTACCTAGACTAGTCCTAGCTGTCTCCTACCGGCCAAAGATTTTGCAAGGCTTGCGCTTTATGGAAAGAACTGTACGCATCTACTTCTAGTAGTAAAAATCTCAAATGTGCAGTGAACGCGCCGCGCCCAGAACCTGGGCACCGCGCCAGTGCCCGCTGCCCGCGGGTACCCCCGAAAAATTCTAAGTCCAAACCGCGTATTCTGAAGTAAAGTACGCGTATATACGGCGGAGGCCTTCAGTGTACGTTTTCCCGTATTTTTGCGGCTCCGTACGGCGTACTGACCAACCCGGTATAACCCTCACAAAAAGGAATCAAAAATCAATATTGCTGGGTTACCTGAGGGGCATACCATTGAACAAGCCAAACAGTTTGTCTTTGCTCTGGAGTATGGGATGGAAGGCCTAAACCTTAGGCATCAGTTCAAGGCTCTCAGGGCCTCATCTACATTCCACCCGAATCATCTCCTGCAATCATGTAGAGCACTGATTCAAACCTATCAGGAACGCACCCTAACACCTGAGAGAGCCATTGAGCAGTGGCCTACATTCATCACTGATTTTAAACAGCTAGTGCTTACCAACAACCACATGGAAGCAGTAGAGCGTTTCAACTGGCTGGCTGCCTACAAGGTTAATAAAAAAAACAACCTGTCTGGGCATGCCAAAACCTACAGGGTCATGATAGAGAAAGACTTGGAGCTGTTAAAGCTACAACCAAGGTATCTCATTCACACATGGCTAACCAAAGCTGGCTTGCAACCATCTGTGTTGGCCACCCTGTTAACAGGCTTGAAGGCGCTCTGGGACAACTTCCGTGCAGCCATGCTGTACATTGAGGAGGCTGTGGACCCCCTTGGCACTGGCAACCCCCAGGCACAGGACCCCAAGGTCCAAGCCATGCACCCAGGGACACAAGAACAAGGGGGGGGCAAACCAAGGGGGGGCCTCCAAGAAACAAAAGTCCTCCCACCCAGGGGGCAGTGGACCTCAGGGGCGTGGCAACACGTGGCACCGTGTGCCCCTGCATGGCAACCCTAACAACAACAACAATAACAACAACAGGCCCCAGCAAGGCCACAACAACAACAACAGGCCCCAGCAGGGCAACAACAACAACAACAGGCCCCAGCAGGGCAACAATAACAATAACAACAATAATAACAACAACAGACAACCTGGCAACCCTGGGGGGTCACTAAGGTGCCTGAGGTGCTTCCAACGGGGGCACATCCGTGACAACTGTGGCAACAACGATACCCTCGCCAGGGAGGTGGATCTCTGCCCATGCTGCTGGTACGCGAGGCATCCCCTGGGTCCCCCCGGCTCCCGCCGGCCAATTACAGGACCCGGTTCAACCCCCATAAATGTGAGTTCTCTCACCTTGCTTATTCTGAGGATGATGATCTCATTTGCATTGGGGATGGCAGCAAAGGCCTGGTTGATTTTGAGGCAGCAAAAATTCTGTCCTCCCAACACCCTGTACTGGAACCTTATATCAAAGCACTAACCCCCACTGTTGACAACTCCATTGATATGTATCAAGGAGCTTGCTCACCAGCTGCACCAAGCCATGGGTCATGAAACAGTGGCTGAGGATCTGGCCAGACGCCTGGGGGATAGTAGCATGGGAAAACCACTCAGTTCAGGAATGCAGTAAAGCTGGCTAGACAACACTGTCAATAATGTCAGTTTAACAGCCCCAAACCTCAAAAATGGCATACTGCAACTCCTTCCACCACTAGAGGCATGATAGTGGGGGATGTAATGCTCATCAACAAGGATGTCCAACCCTACCTGATCCTATAAGACTCATGGTCCATGAGGTTCACAGTCGATCATGGAACCACTACCTGCATGGCATGTCAGCAGGGCAGCTACGTCATACGTGTTGCACTCATGATTGCTTTACCCAGATTCTATCCAGTTGACAGAATTTTGCTTGATCAACAATTTTCCTGTCTGAATGACCTGGAAGGGTGTGAAGCAGTAGAGATTGCTGGGCTGGAAGATAATGAAGGTCAGGGGGTCATTGAAAGAACCATCAGATCTGTCAAAACCCTACTATAGCTAAAAATCCCTCCAAGGATGCATATGCTACTTCAGGGGTCTATTGTGACAGGGCCCTCTGGACTGTCATGAAATGCACATGCACAACCCTAAACATGAGTGAGACCTGTCCTGCATGCCAAGTGGGGTGAGGTCATCCCAGCAGGACTGCAGGCAGGCGTATATCTTCCAGAGGTGACAGCACTGTACAACACTGCACGTGCACAAACCTCAGCAAAACTGGCAGAAAAAGATAAAACCCATCCCAGGCCATGCAGTATTCCAAAAAGGTGATCAAGTCCTCTACTACAAGGAAAACAGCTTTGGTAAGGTTGGAACTTGGCTAGGTCGATCCAGTTACCATCCGTGGATCGATAGTTGAGAATGACTTTGGAAGGGTTTGGTTGCAATGGCTGCGGCTCCTTGGCCGCTGTTTATTGCTTTAATTTATACATTTACAGCGTCAACCTTCTAGAGATGCCTAGAAACCTTGTCCTGCACTGTCGTTACAAGTATGGCAATGCAGTATGCGTTGTGCACATGGAACCTTCTAGACACCAGACGCCAAACTTAAGTCTGCCATGGTTATATCTTAACAACCCGTGGCAAAACTGCAACCATTTTGGCAACCATTTTGGCCAACGACATGAGTCGCGCCGGATTCATTGTCCGCATCCAGGTAATCAACATCACGTGCGGCAAACTGATATATTGCATAACAGAAAACCTGGACAGAATAATGCATACGTTTATTTCAATGTGTCGTTCCGACAGTATTTTTCCGAGCCCTGCCCAGCATCATTTGTAATGCTTTACAACTCCAGCACTTTTCTTTTTCATGTGGCAAAGATGGCCAGCATACTCTTATCAGTCATTACGGCCGCGCGGGCCATGCCATCATGAATAGCAACTACAACACCGACATAGTCTCAGAGGGTAATGCCCACTGAACATTATTATACAATAGGTAATCACTCCCGGGGAAAACCTACCAAGGCTGAAAACCCGTGGCGCGGGGCCATTCATGGTTCAACGCAACTCAACTATAGTGCGAAGACTGACCCAGTGATAGCCTATTCATCGTGTGTCGCAGAAGAGGGTACTGTGCCTTAGCTGAGCTATACAGTTTAGTAAGGGCATCGGAGTAGTTCCTTTCGCCCGGCACATGCTGGGTACTGACACAATCAGAGAACTCCTTGACCCTGAGGAAGTCCAAGTCCCGTGTGCGGGCATAAGGGTTCTCAATGAAATCAACAACCGCCTGGCTGTCCGTGCGTATCACGCGACGGAGATGCGGAGTGGTGCCGCCCACCGCGAGAATCCAGCAAATGAGCGCGTGGAAGTAGGACAGCTCGCTCGCAGCCTCGCAGTATGCGCGCGCCTCAGCGGTGTCGGATCCCACATACACGCGGCGGTGCAAACGGGAATATACCATGCAAAGATGGAAGACATCGTGGGTTGTTCAGCGTTGCAAATGGTAGTGACAGCAGCGCACCTACCACGCATCTTGGTGAGCACGCGGGCATCTAGGGAACTGTCGCAATAGGACACAAGCTCCACGGGCTTATCCCAGTCTACACCTTGTAACATCAACCCGGGTGAGGCCAGGAGGTACTGCACAATCACCGCACGGTCAATAAGGCACAGTACATTGTCAGGCAGTCGGCTAAGGACAGCCAAATCAGGGCCAGTGGTGCAGGCCAGCCAATTAAGCTTGCCACGCAATGTCCCACACTCAGACGCAAGAAGCGGCCCACTGCTGCTCATCACCTCCTTAACCAAATCCTGCACATAGCTGCCCTTGGGCTGAAGCAACATCGCCCACTTGCCATGCTCATCGTGATCCAGGACAGTGTCCATGCCCATGAACTGAACCACCTTGCCCGGCTCACGGAAAATAAGCTTGCCCACAGGGTACCTGGCATGCACAATGCTATGGAACCAGGCAATCCATTCACGCGGGCCAAAGCAATCACAGTCATCCGCATGTACGAACACAAACACCAGCTCGCCCTTCCAGACTGACCCTTCCAGACTGACACAAACAAGGAGGGGTCCAAGTCACTGTACACCATGCGAGCTGTGTCAAGGAGAAGGCGCTCTAGGCTCAGGCGCCAAGCCCGTGGACCAGCCACGGTCCCATCAACCGCCTTTATCAACCGCATAAACTTCTTTCCTACAAGAGGCTCCCAGATTTTGGGTGTCCTAACATAGAGGGGTGTGGTTCCATCCCATAGCCGAGCACTTTCATTGGCATCCCCGTGGAGGTAAGCCTTTGAAAAATCTAGCACAGCGGACCCATGTGTGGCATACCCCTATTCAAGCGCCCTAGATGAAAGCACACTACCATGCGCCACGTATCCTTGTTTAAACCTGGAGCAGTCAAGGCCGAAGGGGGCAGGTCAGAAGATCCAGAAAACTCTAGCACTACAGGTCTAGCAAATTCTACTTTCCTATCAGTGCCCGGGACGGGCTTCATCTGAAATGTCCACTTAAAGCGAAGCAATCTGCCATCCCTCGGTACAACGTCCACAGGCTCCACACACCCCAGCCCTAGCCATCGTTCCCCCGCAGCCAAGATGGCACCTTGGGTATTGTCTAGACCCTCCTCAGTCGAGACGTGCCTGGCTACATCAAAGAAGGACATGAGGGCGCTCTCTTTAGCAAAGTCATGAAAATTAAGCCCCAAGCTTTCAGGGGTAAGGGCCTTAGGGGTAATGAGATCACGGGCAGGAGGCAACTCAGAATCATTGTACTCTACCCCTTTCAGGGCTGCCACCATAGGCAAGGAGAGGCCCCTAGTCGCTACATCAAGGGAGAAATTGTTTAATCTCAGGTAACCGAATCCCGCTCGAGACAACTGTGTGCTACTAACTGTGACCCCGGGTAGGGACAAGAATGGCTGCCCCAAAAGTGCTGGGCCCTCGTATCCCTCCACCACACACATAGGCGTCTCAACACCCAGGATCTCTAGTGGGATCAGTTACGTTAAATAGTGCCGGAACCTTTTGCCGCCTGAGGCAAATCGGTCCGTCACACTATTTTGCCCGGAATAACCACTTCCGAGCACCCAAGTTAATTCGGCCGAATTAACTTGGGTGCTCGGAAGTGGTTATTCCGGGCAAAATAGTGTGACGGACCGATTTGCCTCAGGCGGCAAAAGGTTCCGGCACTATTTAACGTAACTAAAACCTGGCCTCGTGGATCGAGGGGGGACGAAGAGCCCGAGACATCCGCCTAGGCCGCTGAGCACGCACCACTAAATGCGCCGGAGCTGCCTCAGTGAGGATTCGAACCCCTGACCTCCAAGGTGCACAGGTTTTAGTTACGTTAAATAGTGCCAGAACCTTTTTGCCGCCTGAGGCAAATCGGTCCGTCACACTATTTTGCCCGGAATAACCACTTCCGAGCACCCAAGTTAATTCGGCCGAATTAACTTGGGTGCTCGGAAGTGGTCATTCCGGGCAAAATAGTGTGACGGACCGATTTGCCTCAGGCGGCAAAAGGTTCCGGCACTATTTAACGTAACTAAAACCTGTGCAACTTGGAGGTCAGGGGTTCGAATCCTCACTGAGGCAGCTCCGGCGCATTTAGTGGTGCGTGCTCAGCGGCCTAGGCGGATGTCTCGGGCTCTTCGTCCCCCCTCCACGAGGCCAGGTTTTAGTTACGTTAAATAGTGCCGGAACCTTTTGCCGCCTGAGGCAAATCGGTCCGTCACACTATTTTGCCCGGAATGACCACTTCCGAGCACCCAAGTTAATTCGGCCGAATTAACTTGGGTGCTCGGAAGTGGTTATTCCGGGCAAAATAGTGTGACGGACCGATTTGCCTCAGGCGGCAAAAGGTTCCGGCACTATTTAACGTAACTAAAACCTGTGCAACTTGGAGGTCAGGGGTTCGAATCCTCACTGAGGCAGCTCCGGCGCATTTAGTGGTGCGTGCTCAGCGGCCTAGGCGGATGTCTCGGGCTCTTCGTCCCCCCTCCACGAGGCCAGGTTTTAGTTACGTTAAATAGTGCCGGAACCTTTTGCCGCCTGAGGCAAATCGGTCCGTCACACTATTTTGCCCGGAATGACCACTTCCGAGCACCCAAGTTAATTCGGCCGAATTAACTTGGGTGCTCGGAAGTGGTCATTCCGGGCAAAATAGTGTGACGGACCGATTTGCCTCAGGCGGCAAAAGGTTCCGGCACTATTTAACGTAACTGGATCTCCCCCAAGACCTTGTAAGACCCCGACCTAGCAAAGTCAGTGACCTGGGTCCACCGGGAGGGAAACAAGGGACAATCATCATATACACAATACTCGATCCCAATAATGGAGACCTGGGCTTGGGTGTCTACGAGAAGCCCACACTGAAGTGACCAAGTGGCCGAGAGTGAGGAAATCACAGCGATGCTCGGGTCAAGCTGAGGTGGTGCACTGCCCATTGCACAGGTTGGGTTGCGAAGGGAAGCAAGCCCCATGGTATTGTCTCGGCGCCTCAGCCCTAGCACAATCTTGCTCAGCAAACCACCACGCCCCTGGCTAGGCTGACTAACGGCAGCCGGATCCTGGCTAACGGCAGGAGTAAAGCCCGCCCTACTACCCTCGCGCAGGTCAGCAGGGGGCTCGCTCATTACGCCTCGAACATCCTCCGCTAGAGCCCGCACGTCCCCATCATCATCAACGTCACCATCGTCCTCGCTATTCCCCACAAAGACATCCATAGGGTCAGAGAAAGGCACAGAACGAGGGGGAGAGGTGGGAACATCACCTGGCTCTCGCACGAAGTGCGCCACGTCCGCGTAGTAGTGGAGAAGTCGCTCCCATGCGCTCGTGTGCGGCAGGTAAGGCTTGAGTCTGCTCCAGGGAATGTGGTGTTGCTTGCCCTGCAAGGACACAATCGCCTTGCGTACATGCACGTCCACAGCCTCCACAGTGGCTGGGCCCTCCCATTGTCCCCTCTTGCCAAAGGAGCCCTCATCATGATTCCAAACCTGGTCCCCTACGCTATAGGCGGTAACCGGCCTACGCATATCCCTTCGAACCAGATTGGCAAACTTTTGCTGCAAATGCTGTGCCCATTCCTCCTCTACTTCAGGCAGGTAGTGGCCATGCTGCAAGCCCTCTGCAGTGATAACACAATTGCGCGAAGGCACTGAAAGGAGCACACGGCGGTTTAGGCATGCAGAAATATGCAAAGCCCACACTAAACGGGAAGCATAAGAACCAAGAGCAGCCTCACCGTTCCGCCGTGCAGCTTGTTTAAATTCCTGCACAGCACGTTCCACCAAACCTTGCCCTTCATGGTCTTGACCGCCCACTGTCCGGAGGTACTCAAACCCCGGCTTGCCCTCAAAGCATGCGAACTGCCTGTCCATTTGCAATCATTGACTCAATAGGAGAGAAAAACGCAGAGAGAATGTCTATAGCCTCGGCCAAATCCTCCGCTGACTGACCCCGCAGCGGGATGACTGCTACATTATATGAGCATACCTATCTATGGCTATGAAATAAGGGAGAAACGCCCAGAACAGTACGTCGCCTACAATCTGCCCTTTGCATGCGGAGGGATGCTTAGCATGGTGGCGGGGAAGCTTTGGCCCAGTAGCCTGACACACAGGACAATGCGCATAGCAATCTCGACATGCTGCCAAAAGCTCTGCCCCACCCAGTGCATTTGCAAATTTATAAGCATTTGTGCCATGGCCAAATAATGTGTGCAGACGAGAGGCAATTCCGTAAATAGAAACAAGCTTTTCATTACCATCAGTTACGGGTACACTGTCCGATAAATCTTGTGCTGCCCCTTGATTCTCATTTGCCAATGGCCGTTCCGCTGGGCTAGACTGCAGAACCCTATCCCTGTCGAATACGCCCTGTCCTGGGCCGTCTAGTTTCCCTGCTGCGCCTGCTGCGCCTGCTGCGCCTGCTGGGGACGAACCCAGCGCATGCTCCGACGAGGCCTCCTAATGGGCCCGGCCCTACCCTCGTCGGCAGTGGCATCGTTTTTCTTGTCCGGCTGCCTGCCGGCCGGACTTGCAAAACCTGGCCTTGTGGCCTGGCTTGTGGCATTTGCCACACAAATTGGTCGACAGAGGAAAATTCTTGTTGGCATTGCAGCTGTCACGGTTGTGGCCAGTGCCCTGGCACCTCGGGCACTTCTCGCGTCTGTCGCCCTCCCCAAAAACAGCACTGATGCTTGCGGTTCCCGCGGGCTTGGTGGCAGATCCCCTTCCCGCCAATTCCTGTGCCGCGCCACCGAGGGCGAAGGCCTCCCGGATGGCAGTAAAGCTGGCAGCCCTGCTTTCCAGCTTTTCCTTTGTCAGGACGGGAGCCAAGCCTTGGATACTGCTGTCAGTAATCACACCACTGGCGAGGGCCTTGCCCAGGAAAAGCACGACGCTGAAATCATCTGGAAAAGTCAACGTAGTGTCTTCCAGCATCCTCTCGAATGCCAGTGTCGCCTGGACCGGGTCGCCCGACACCTCAAAAGTGAGGATCCGCATCATATCTTTGATCGACTTGAGCAGGCCCTCGGGCACCAGGAGTTCCTTCAAACGGCTGTAAAAGTCCGCCCACTCCATCTTCTTCTCGTGGGCAATCCGGATCAAATCACGGACGGCCGGCATTCCCGACGAGCCGTGTCCACTGAATCGCAACGTAGCAACGTGGTCGTTGTCCAGGAAACTCACTGTCTTCGCGTACCAGTACCCCAGGCCGTCGTAGTAGTCCTTCTTCTCCGGGTCCTTGCTGCCGGGTGGCAGCGGCTTGGGCAGCAAACGCATTGCCAATTCGTGCTGCTTTAATTTGTTCATTTCCTTCTTGTCCTGTCCAGTCAGGACAATGGCGTCAGTCTCAGCGCTTGCTGCAGCACGGCTACGAGCCATGGAAAAAAATGTGTGATTAAGAGTACGAGTTGAGAATGACTTTGGAAGGGTTTGGTTGCAATGGCTGCGGCTCCTTGGCCGCTGTTTATTGCTTTAATTTATACATTTACAGCGTCAACCTTCTAGAGATGCCTAGAAACCTTGTCCTGCACTGTCGTTACAAGTATGGCAATGCAGTATGCGTTGTGCACATGGAACCTTCTAGACACCAGACGCCAAACTTAAGTCTGCCATGGTTATATCTTAACAACCCGTGGCAAGACTGCAACCATTTTGGCAACCATTTTGGCCAACGACATGAGTCGCGCCGGATTCATTGTCCGCATCCAGGTAATCAACATCACGTGCGGCAAACTGATATATTGCATAACAGAAAACCTGGACAGAATAATGCATACGTTTATTTCAATGTGTCGTTCCGACAGTATTTTTCCGAGCCCTGCCCAGCATCATTTGTAATGCTTTACAACTTCGATTTACCAAAAACGGCAAGACAGTGGATGTCAAGCACAATATCAATGGAAAGCGTCACAGGGTGAGCTGTCATAGAATTAAGTATTATTCTCCCATGCATGGCAGACGTGCCTGGGGAAGAGTCTTTAAGCATGGACTCACTACTTCTATCAGTGGCAACTCCAGCAATGATGCCCAGCCAGCAGTACCAATGAGCCACCTTCCACTGCTGTTGACAGCACCACAGCACCCTCTGTGAACCCTTCCGCCCTCCGTGAAGCCGGTACCACTTCACAACCTGGGGATTGCTTAACCAGGCATGAGGTAGCTGGTCTAGAAGCATATCAGACCCAAGGCAACAACCCGTCTGCCAAGCCTCCCGCTCTCAGGTCACGATTGGCAGTCGCCTTGCAAGAATTACACAGGTCACATAAGCAACAAGCTGCTGTGGCCGAAGGGCTGGCAAAAGTCTCAGCTATAGCTGTGTGCACTATATAGTCAGGACCCCTGGACCCTGGCAATAGACACTCAGGCACCGGTCAGTGTGATCAGTGCACAAGCCATCCCTGGTCTTGAGATTGCACCTTCTCCTTGGGCACGGGTGCAGGATTTCTCAGGCCAAAGCTCACTGGATGTAGTGGGACAATTAGTGTTCGGCTCCCGGCTATACTTGGTATTCAGACGCCCTTCCAGGTGGTGGAAGGGTACTCTGGTAACACCTTGTTCCATGGGGGAACCTGCAACCGCCTTCTGCTGTCGTCGCAACCACCTCCAGCGGCCTGGCAACACAGTTTTCGCACGATGCTGTACAAGAACAAGGGGTCGCCTGCCGACCCCGGCAACTACAGAGGGGTGTGCATTCAAAGTGCCCCCCTCAAGCTTCTTATGCGGCTCATCCTGAACCGCCTGCGCACGGCCCTGGACGGTCACCTCAGCGAGACTCAGCACGGCTTCCGTTCAGGTCGCAACACAGTACAGGCGCTCTTCGCTACTCGCCGACTGGTGGAGGAACTGCAACGCCTTCAGCCTGGTGAGTCCCCTTTGCACCTTGTGCTGGTGGACTTCATCAAAGCCTTCGATTCGGTTTTCTGGCCTGCGCTTTGGGACATCCTCGAGTTGTTCCGGATCCCCCGCCCCCTGATTGCTGTCATCCGCAACCTGTATGAAGGGTCCACCACTTCGGTGCGCACTTCTTACGGGACCACGCCCCCATGCCCTTTACAGAAGGGTGTGTGGCAGGGCTGCGTGCTGTCGCCCTACCTGTTCATTATTGTTGTCGAATACGTATATAATGATTCAGGCGCGCAAGCGATTTGCCCGCATCGTGGGCAGGGAACCAGGAGTGCAGGTTGCTAACAAATTCTGGCATGGCGGTGCGGACACGGAGATTCGGCTAGCAGACATCATTTACGCAGACGACACCACCCTCTTCGAGGACACTAAGCACGTGCAGACATGGCTTGACTGCCTGGCTCTCGAGGCCCGTGCAGTGGGGCTTGAGGTCAGCAAGAAGACAGAGGCCCTGGCGGTTGGGCTCACCAACTCAGCGCCGCCCCTCTATCTCCTAGACGGCTCTCGAGTCCCGTATCGGGACCGCGTCAAGCTGCTGGGCAGCCTGCTCCCTAGCTGCGAGGTTGATGTGGACCATCGCATCTCCCTCGCCTGGCACGCTTTACGCCAGTACCGGGCCCTGTGGCGCAAGCCCCTGGGCAAGATCGAGAAACAGGACCTGTTCAAGGTCCTCGTCCTTCCTGTTCTCACGTATGGCGCCGAGACGTGGACCCTCACCGCCGACCTGGCCCGCAAGCTGGACGGCGCGGTCACCAGCATGCTGCGTTCCATTTTCAGAGTAGGATATGCTGCTCATGTCCGCAATGAGGACCTGTACCAGGGCATGCCCTATATCACCAGCACCATTAAGCAACGCCGCCTGCAGCTAGTAGGGCACCTAGCTCGCACCAACCAGGTAGACACCTCACGTGGCCCCCCGCAGGACTGCGACCAGCCCAGCCTGGCCGGCACCTCCTGACGTGGGCTGGGCCCAGTGATGTTAGACGCCGCAAGGCCCGCACCTTCAAAGAACAGCTAGCAGAGGACCTGGGGGGCCTAGGCCTCTCCGTGATTTGGAAGAAGATGATGGACAAGGCCAAGTGGGCCCAGGTCATAGAGGACAACGAGCCCCCCCCAGTGGGGAAGCGCCCGCGTGTGCAATCCCGCGGGAGGCACGCCAGATAGCTCCCCCTAGGGCAGCGTGCGGCTGCCTAGATAGATGTTGTAGTTAGAATGCTGTTAGATAGATGTAGTATGTAGCCAATGTAGATAGATTAGACCGGTAGGAATGTTTGCACCCATCCATCCATCCATCGGGGTTAATGCTCCGTGACTCCCCAACGGGAGCACGAGTCTAATTAATTAATTAATTAATGGGGGAACCTTTTGTATCCTATGTATCCTGGGGTGCTTATCTCAGCTAATGAGCCCAGTATCACAGGGGTGGGTGCAGTTCCTCTGGTTAACAGGGGTGGAGTTCCTCTGGTTAAAATCCCTCTCTCCAGTATTGTCCCTGGTATGGATGCTGTCATCAAAGCAGTAAACACTCAATATGCACCTGGGGAGATCCCTGATCTGGACAAGTTAGTGCACAGCCAGCTCCTCCATCCCTCAGCTTTTGAGCTGGGTAAGTGGGACATAGCCATGCACTCACCCCAACAAATCTCCCACATCATACAAGAATGCAAAACACATCAGGGATTCACCAAGTGGCTGATGGCCATTGTCCACCAAGCCAGGCAGGAATGGGTCCTGCCCAACCCTCAATATAAACCTCCTGTCACCCCTTCATGGGACGTGCCAGAGGGAGCAAAGAAGCTCAGATTAAAATTTGTTCTCAAACAAAAACCACAAAAAGTGGGCTCCCCAATTTTCCATGCCAGACCATGTGTCACAGAATTAAAGGGGACATCCACACTGCCAAAAGGGGAAACCTACTACACACCTGGGCTGCAACAAACCTCACCGGCTCACGATCATGCTCTCCCTGTTCCTCCACAACCTCAATGCAGGCCAAGACTTTGTCTGCAAAGCCCCTGATATTAAAAGGGCCTTCCTCCTCAGGGGGGACCCAGAAAAGGTGAATCTGTGTGGAAAGGGAAGGTGTACGTGGTAGACACCCCAGCTGTGTGGAAACCTTACATTGATGAGCCCCACCTTATCATCAACATTGGGGTGGAAGGGCTTGCATGTCAGTGCTGAGTGCCCCCAAAATTTTCAGGGCCGACTCAGCAGAGAAGGTATGTATCCAAAAAGCTCAAGGCCACGTATGATGACCTGGACCCATGCTTTTTTGTTGTACCTACCCCATCTGGACTGCTGTTCTTTGTGTGGCATGGAGATGACCAACTCATTTGTGGGCCTAGAGCTGAGGTGGACAAATTTATTCAGCAGGTCCAGGAATCATATGAGATTGGCAAGCAGGTGGAATTGAGCACAACCCCTATCCAGTTTTGTAGCATCATGTTGCAGCTGCACAAGCAGCAGGATCAGTGGGTCTGCTCTCTCTCCCCCCCTGCAGAATATATTCAAGATTGTCTAGACCTCCTGCAGCCCTCCTACTGTACCTCTCCCTGCACATGTGTGCCACAGTTCAGGGCAAACTGGGATGGTGGTCAGCAATTTGTGGGGCTCCCCTAGCTGTCATCAGCAGAGTCACCCATGAGGTTCTTAGTAGTCAAAATCAAATGCAGTCACATCAGGAAGTTGATTCAAGATTGCCCTCCCCTCATCCTCCATGGTCTGAATCTGATGGAAGACATTCACATCCACAGTGTCATGGACAGCTCCATGGAGAGCAGAACAATCACTCAGATGGGGGCTCGGGAATCAGGGCTGTTTTTCTCACCAACACGTCAGATTACATGTCCCTCACTTTCTGGTACAGCAGACTACACCGCAGACTGAAACCTGGCAGCAGCAACTCAGCTGAATGTCGTGCTGTGGTGTCTGCTGCATTGCATGCTCGCTCCCTGCAACACATGCTCACCTGCATGGTTACAAACCCAGTCAGGCAGCAAAAGCAATGTCATCTCACATCTCTATACTGACAGCTATTCTGTGATCAGTTTTCTAACCAAGAAATCTGTTTCTGCTGCTGTCCACACTGACCTGGATCGGGTGATCCTCAAACAGGAAGCCACCTACTTCTCCAGCTGGCATCATGTTGAAGATGAAGAAAACCCAGCAGATGCCTTAACCAAGCTGAGGGATGCAGCTGGCCCACAATACCAGCTACTATTTGACAATATGAATCCATGTGGTATCCGTGTCAGTGTATGAATAAAATGTCTGGCTCTAGCTCAGTACACAACCACCACACACCCCGCTCAACCACAGCGATAGCTGCTGGGCGCCGTAAAATTCAACACATTTGCTGTGGGGTGTGGGTGCTGACTAGGTCATTTTTCAATCCATATCCAGCTTGAGGGCACAAGCCTTATGTTTTATACACTTTATTTCATGTGTGCTCCAATATATAACTGGCCAAACATGCAGCCAGCTGTGTACACCTTATTTACTGTGCAATCCAACACCTGGCCAGAACAGCCAGCTGTAACCAACCTGGCCCAACCAGCCATGTCAGTATTTTGTACCCCTAATCAACTTAAAAACAATAACAATAATGTTGGGGGTGCAGACCTGCATAATAAATAAAGAATAAAACAATACTGGAGTTAGTCTCCATGCTTTGCTGCAGACTTTAAGTCTCAAAGGCATTGTGAATACAACGTATGAATAAGCCTTGTAAACCTACGTTGGTATGTGAATATAAATACCACGTGGGCTATGGAGATAGGATTGCTAGTCGAGTCACATACATTTCCCTAGATAGGTACTTTGGGTACTGGGGTACGTGACAGATGTCAGTACCCAGTATACGTAGTGTCCTGCCATTGGACAGTACTAGAGTATCCTAGATAGGGAAAGTACTGCAGCGTGCATTGTCAGATCTGTGATCACACGATGCCGTGACTACTAGACTGCTACCTGTCATCGTGCGGCCTCGGGCCAACGGTCTGCACCCAACGGTCACTGGCGGCGCGGCCAGTGAGAGGAACGTTGATAAAGGGTAAACCTATTTTCTAATGAACCAAGCAATTCATTGCTCATAACGCTCTCTGTGCTCTCAGGCAATATATCCAACCGCTAACTTCTATCTAACAGCATCACTAACTACAAGCATCTATCTAAACATGTGTGTATGCGTTCCCTCTTTTCCTTCTTAGTTTCAAGGTTATTTTTGTTTTTGTTTTTGTTTTTGTTTTTGTTTTTGTTTTTTTGTTTTTGTTTTTGTTTTTGTTTTTGTTTTTGTTTTTGTTTTTGTTTTTGTTTTTGTTTTTGTTGAACATTGTTGCATGTGTGTGTACACGTGTATCAAGGAGACAACCAGCGCAGGCCAGAAATCGGGAGAATCCGGACCATGGTAGCTCGAGCCTGCCGTTATCTTGTCCGCGTGTTCGAGTCGTTCAGGATGATGAAGATGAATGGTGATGGAAATGTGTATCCTTGTGCATTGAAATTATGGCTGGCTTACGTGTAGAGCGCCTAGATGACCTAGACGGTGGGGCCAGAAACAGTAACGTGTATGTGTGTGTGTTTTCCCTATAAACCTTTCTTGTTACCCTCCGACTGCATGAATCCCTCCATGAAGGTCTTTCTACAGATCATAGCAATACAGATCAAGCAAGTTGTTTCCGGCCCCACCGCCTACGTCATCTAGTCGCTCTACACGTAAGCCAGCCATAATTTCAATGCACAAGGCTACACATTTCCATCACCATTCATATTCATCATCCTGAACGACTCGAACACGCGGACAAGATAACGGCAGGCTCGAGCTACCATGGTCCGGATTCTCCCGATTTCTGGCCTGCGCTGGTTGTCTCCTTGATAGCCACCCGGCTCCCGCGGCCTTCGCGTCGATCCGCTCAGACAACTACCCTAGTCTAGTCCTTCCATGGCGTTGCCATCGCCATGCGTCCATGCATACTTGCCTCACTTAGCACTAGTTCGTTTTCGCGGCTCCGCTCACTCGGCCCCACCGGGCACCGGCAAGGGAATAGATGTTTCATGATCTCCCAACGTATTTTCCATAACTGCAATGACTGACTAGCTAGACCTTTGCAGTGGTTTTCCGTTTGCGGGTATTTCCTCGTAAATGGTGGGAGAGCGATCGCAGTAAATGGTGGGAGTGCTCACCACTAGACACTCCCGGCCGGTTAGGCTCGAAACACACGCCCTCATCAAGCAAGCTGTTTCAGTCCGGCCCCACCGTCTATAGATATATAGTCTATAGATATATAGTCGCTCTACACGTAAGCCAGCCATAATTTCAATGCACAAGGATACACATTTCCATCACCATTCATCTTCATCATCCTGAACGACTCGAACACGCGGACAAGATAACGGCAGGCTCGAGCTACCATGGTCCGGATTCTCCCGATTTCTGGCCTGCGCTGGTTGTCTCCTTGATAATTTCAATGCACAAGGCTACACATTTCCATCTCCATTCATATTCATCATCCTGAACGACTTGAAAACACGGACAAGTGAAGATAACGGCAGTGTTACGTCCCGGCCCTTTTGGACGGACGTAACAATGGAATAAATTATGTAGTTTGACTTGTTGTCATAGTCCGTAGGACTTTGGGACTCATTTCGGGACTTAATTTGGGAATTGTCCCTTGGTCAGGACTTTTGTATGGAACTATGACAGTTTGGGTGATTCGGACCAGTTATTTTGGGCCTAGGTTGTTGTATGCGTGTATCTTCTAGGGGCCGGTGCAGTCGCGCCGCGCTGCGTACTTTATAGCTAGTTGAGATATTGTACTCATGCGTGGATTCTGTAGGCGAGGGTCGATGTCGACCCGAGGATCTTGTGTGGACTGCATGCTTTAGAAGGTCGGCGCCATGTCGGCGCCCCTTGCCAGCGTAGTGGCAGACCTAGGTGAAATTGGTCCGAGGACGAGAGTCTCGTCCTCTTGGTTTGATGAATGATAAGTGCGAATACGCCTACACATTAAACCTGGGGCAACTATCCATTTGTAATTGGTCTTGCTAGCCATTATAAGTGTGTATTAATTAGCTTGGCATCAAGTCGCGGTGCCAGATATCTCACGACCCCAGTCGTGAAGCGCAATCTGCATTAGGCCACCTTCAATCTTCCTAATTCCGGCATGGTAGATCTTTCGCTACGTAGCTCAGGCTAGGAGTGTCTGGGCAGGGACGTAACACTGGTTATCGGAGGAAATGTGCTGGAGAGGTCAGCTAACTCTCGCGGAGAGGGTTAGGGAAGCCAATTAGGAAACCAGGGCGGTGCTTGGCGTAGATAGAGGTTCCGGAATTCAACGATTGCTGACAGGTCGGCGGCCAGCCCGTAAAGGGATTCAACGACGACCTAGGCAGCAAGCGGCCAGTCCGGGATACTCGGCGGGGCTAGCAATAGTCCTGTGGTGAGGTGCTGTCAACGAAAGCGTTCAGCTCTCCTGTTTTCAACGACACCAAGTGGCGGCCAGGGCTTGCCTTCAACGACACCGGGTGGCGGCCAGCTCAGGAGGGATGAACGTCATCGAAGATGGTACGTCCCCTAGTTTAGATTTATCCTTCTAGACGCTTGCCTTCTCTCCGGGACCGCACGCGTAGGGGGTTCATGTTCTACGTTGTACCCTCTATAGGTTGTGATTGTCGTTGGAGCCCATGGACGTCGCGGAGACGGACATTCGTTGTTTGACCTGTCGTGGGGGTGGATACCGTCTGGCTGTTGCCGACTGTGTTGACGGTGTTTACCTCCTTGTGTGCGTATAGCCCGTTCCGCGGAAAGCTCGGGCGTGTGCTGTGTTAGATTCCGTCTTCTTCCTCGTTGCGTTATGTGGTAACTGCACTGCACTTAGAGGTATTCCTGGGATTCCCCTTTTCCTTCTTGCAAGCTTCGGCTAGCCTATAATGCATTACGTCCCTACAGGGCATGTGAGGAATACATTAAGGATAAGGGCTCTATTGCCAGGTGGAAGGGGTTTGATAACATTACAGATGCAGATAGGTTTGTTAGGGAACACATGCCATTGCCTGAGGGGAGGCACACCACTTGTGAATGCTCCAAGCCACCCACGATCAGCAGTCAGGGGGAGGGGACAGCAGTTACAGTTACCTTCTCTCAGTTGACCATTGGCCCTAGCAGACAATAGAGGGGATTATTACTAGGGAATAGTACTAGGTCCTACCTATATAAGATCTATAGCACGTGGTTGCCCTCTCTCCCTCTCTCTCTTTCTTTCTGGGGAGGTGTTGCCTGCTGTGTAAGGTATCGGTACGAGCACCATGCCACGAAAACGGAGAGAACCTGTCAACAGCGAGATAGAACAGGTAGACAACCACGAGCAAGGTATAGAGGTGGTAGAGGTACCACCGCACGTCCAAGTAGGGACAGGTACAGGTGAGGTCATGGAGAGACCTGCGGAAGGCTCCCCACGATCCAGAGACCAGGGCCGCAGAGATTCATCAGATGAAGACAGTCCAGACTCCAGGTTGGAACAAGGGGGGGACGGGCGCAGCCAGGAGATGCTCCAGCAGGGTTTCCAGCAGCAGCAACGGCAGCAGCAGCAGCAGGGTTTCCAGCAGCAACAACGGCAGCAGCAGCAGCAGCAGCAGCAGCAGGGTTTCCAGCAGCAGAAGCAGCAGCAGCAGCAGCAGCAGCAGCGGAGGCAGCAGCAGCGGCAGCAGCAGCAACAGCAGCAGCAGCAACCGCAGCAGCAGCAACGACCACAGTGGCCGCCGCGGTATCCTGAGCAGACAGGGCACGAGAATGAAAACACGCAGTACTACCGTTATCATGCTCAGCCAGCCACGGAGCGACCATCGCAGCCCTGGGCTGGGCGCGGCCGCTCCATGGGACCTCCGCCGGCCACAACACACCGGGGCAGGCGTCGAGTGTCCTTTGGCAGTGCTTCCCTACTACCCATGGTGTTGTGGAACTCTGAGGATGACGGTGAGGACACTTGGGCCGGGGCAGATGGCGAATTCGGCGATTTGGAGGGGGCCGTGGAGGATATCGAGGAACCAGGGGCACAGGACCCGCCCTTTGGAGCTCATAGGCCACGGGCCTGGCTAGGGGGTGACAGAAGCAGCGCCACCGCACACGACGAGGGGACTCAGACAACCGTCCAGCGACACGTCCCCCAACCGCAGCGACCTCGGGCGCAGGACAGCAGCATGGTCCACTCGCCTGCGGTCGTCAGCAACCTGAATTTCAGCAGAGTGGCCTTGGAGGACCCGGGGTATGAACACCCCTCGTCGGTACAGGTGCGGCGGACGCACGGCACGCCGACCAGATCCGGATCTCTCCCCCGGTCGCAGCCCCCAGCCTTCGGCTCCATCGCCTACCGGGAGGTCGGTGGGCCCAAGCCTAATACGGTGAAGGCCCCACCGTTGCCCACGTTCAAGAATGTTCCCAAGCTGCACGCGGACATGAAACCGCGGGAGATTGACGAATGGGGGCGCATGTGGCAACAGCAGTATACCGTTTGGCGCAATCACTACAGCTGGGAGCTTGCCACCTGTGATCTGATCCCGCTCGTGGTCAACACCTGCATGGACCCCGCGGTGGTGAGCATCTTGAACTGTGAGAGCATCGCATCCCAGTCGTACCCGCAAACCGTGGAGGAGTTGATGGACAGGGTGCGCCGCAAGTTGGTACCCCCAGACGCGGAGATCCACGAGCGACTCGCCTTCGGCAAGCTGCGCCAGGGGACCACTCCGTATCGCGAGTTCCTGTCCAAGTTTGAGTCCAGCGCCGCCTACCTGACCGACATGACCTGGTACGAGTACAAGATCAGATTCATTGAGGCACTCAGCCCCGAGCTGCAGGACGAGGTACTAAGCACTACGCTGAGGTTCCTTGGGAGGAGTGGGACATCTTGAATATCCAGAGATATCTTCTGCAGGTGGCCGACGTCGTGGCTCGCGGGCGCGCACCATCGGTGCGTCGGTTCTACCGATCAGGTCCCCCGCACGACGGCGAGGAGAACGATGACTCCCCCGATGACCTGGAGGACGGGAACGCTGACCATGGCCTCAACGCCATCGACGCGAGTAAAGCCCGTTGCTTCATGTGCTTTGAGGTGGGTCACCTCAGGCGCGACTGCCCCAAACTCCGTAGCAGGCACGCTGGACGTGGCACGGGGGAGACCGAGCCCAGGTTTTCAGGCCCGGCGTTCGGCAGTCGCCCGGACTCCTCCGGCCCAAGGGACAAGCCCCGCAACGCGGACGAGCGGGCGCCAGCAGGCCCGGCAGTTCACGACTCAGCACCAGCAGCCGCGGCCGCCAGCGATGAGTTCTACCAAGGGCGTGCTGCGCGCGGTCAATGAGATCGAGGCTCATCGACTAGCCTCCGGACAGCGTGCGACCTTTGAGTCACCAGCAGTGGCCGGTTACGAGTTTGCCGCTGGGAAGTATACTATAATATATATTATATAAGTATATTTAATAATAATTATATTTTTATAATATGTTCACTCCGGTGCGCTTTTCCAGTCCTAGTGGCTGGCCACCTTAGCCATTCTGAGAATGCCCACCTGTGTAGGGCAAGGGGGGGGTGTCTGTTTTGCCCCACATCTGTACCAAATACCAAGGGTGCATTGGTCCTGCACAGTAGCAGGTCACCCTGTTATCATGATGTCAGTAGTACGAAGGGTGCATTGGTCCTGCCAGTAGCAGGTCACCCTGTTATCATGCTATCAGCAGTAAGGGGGGTGTTTGGAATCATACACTGACCCCATGCATAGACGCCGTTGGCGGTAATGGGAAATTACTATTAGGCGTCTAGCACTAGTGGTTTTATATAGGGTACCGTTGGCGGTAATGGGATATTTTATATATGAGATGTAATAATATATTCAGACACGGCCAACCAACCGTCATGGATGTCAAGTTTTTGGTCGACACAGGCGCTTCCACGTCCTTCATCAACGCGGCACTGGTGCGCCGGCTGGGCCTGACGCCCAGCCCCCACACCGGACGGCCGTGCATCTGACCCACTCGGATGGTCGCCAACACCAATCGCCCGGTCTGGCAGATATCAAAGGTGTGCTGCAAGGCACCCCGTTCGACCTGGCTGCGACCATCGCACCGCTGGGCGCAGCGGACATCATCATTGGGCTCGACTTTGGACGCGCAGGATGTGGACATTCGCGTGCGCCGGCGAGTGGTTGGTTTCCCGATGGTTCCTTTTGGTGCCCTGACAGCGAGTATAGGGCATAGCATTACACACGAGCGCCCGGCGGTCCAGCATCCTTGACTCCTTGGCAGTAATTGGACGATCGCGTGGACGCGTCGTCCCCGGGGGAAGGGGAGGGGTCGCAGAGCGTATGAAACCAGATGGCTACTAATAATACCATATACTTCTTTACTATACCTACCTTTTATATACTAAGTACTTGTACTGGTCCACTACACTTCTTTATGATACCATACTCTTCTTAATTATATCTAGCTCCTGTATGATCGGCACGGTTCGGCTTTGGATCGAGCCGGCCATCTATGTAGGAATCCACCGCAGCCGCGCGTGGATCCGACGACCCTTCTACTGCCATGCCAGGGATCGATGCGCAGCCGCGCGTGGATCCGACGACCCTTCTACTGCCATGCCAGGGATCGATGCGCCAGCGTGCGGATATTATATATTTTCGATATTCTCTATTTTCTATATAATATATTTTCTCCATGATATATTCTCTATGGGATAATCTGCAGTTGGCGGTGGGCTTGAACGGGTCGTCCCGAAGAGGACCACGTCAGGCACTCAGCACCGCATGTGCACATGGTCCTGGCCTTTTGGACATGGGCTCACCGGATGCTTGATGATTCTACTACTAAGGCGTCCGTACCGAGGCATCTCCGCGTGGGATGCCGGATTCGGCAGCGAGTGCCAGCGACCCCAGACTACGGCCTGACTGCACGTCGCGTCCCGCGTGACCAACGGACGCGGAGTCCCATGGCACGCGGCCAAGTATTATTATAGGGAGCCTTCCGGCTGGCGGCTATGAGTCACGGCTCCCTGACTTCCTAGCGCGTGAGGGACGTGCTTGGCTTCTCGTGCACCTGCACGTGATTAATTTCACTAGTGCGGCACGGTGCATGGAGACGGCACGGTGCATGGAGGCTGTTGCAACCCCGATGCGACGGGGCGATCAGGCAGGGCGGAGCCTGTACTGAATCGTGGTCGGCCGGCAAACAGATGTACAGCACCTTGTTGAATTGTCGGTAGCCAACCAATTGGCTACCCCGGCATTGAGTCGACGCCTAGCTGGGTCAGGGCACTCCTGGGCTCGAGTAACCGTGCATGCAGGGCGCGCCCGCGTCCGCCGCGACTGTCGGGAGTAAGGGCCCCCGGGGCTGCAAGCATATGCGGGCACGGTGCAGTTGCATGGCGACAGCACGTACTGCCGGCAGTAGTGGTGGATGACCCAGCCGGTCGTGGTTGCACTGGTTGCGCTGGTGCCGGTCGTGGTTGCATCAGAAGCAGGTGGCGGTGTCCGGTCATTGTCTCACCGCCTCAACAGTGCGCGTGCATGGTGCCGATGCCACATGATGTGGCGCTGTCGCCCCGCAGACTGCCGGTGTCCGAGTAACACCCGGTATCACTGCATAGGGCCGGTACATCCGCTCTGAGCGGACCCGGCGCTGACGCGCGCTGAGCCATGGCAGAGCACTGAGGTACATGGGACGTGCGGGATCTGGCCGTCGAGGGCGAGTCACGGGGACTGTAGTAACGGCGACCCGAGACTGAGAGGCAGGCAGGATCGAGCTGCTGGAGTCTGAGCACCTAGTCACTGCCCGCGACCCTGTGCATGGCTACCATCGCGCAGTGTTCGCGTCCCTCCTGTGGGCTGAGCCCGGTAGGGAGTTGTTCCTTGCACCACTGGTGGAGGCCGATCGAGCGTGATTTGCAAGTGGCTCGTGTCCGCGCGCCTACGAGGTTGCATGGATGAGGGACTCAGAGCAGGGCGTTCCATGTGCATGGCGGGCGGGCTGTGTGGGCTTCAAAACGTACTCTACCCCATGGCCATGCACTGGTACAGGGGTGGTGAGAGGCCTTCAAGCTTCGAGTGGGGGATGTGGCGATGCGCGGTGGGGACTGCATACATAGGGGCGTGTTTCTGTTGCGGGAATGGGGATCCTGGGCAAGACAGTCAAGCGGGGTGGACAGGCGGTGATCGGTCGTGCGCGGCATTGACCCCGGTCCACGATCGCTGTATGTGCTGGGCGCGATCGAGCCCGAGGAGCTCTTGTTTGGGACTGCGGGGTTGCTTCGGCCCTACTCCATGAGCAGCACGGTGTCTCGCAGGGGCAACGTTACTGATACGGCAGTTCCTGCAAGGCGTGTCACTCCCCGACCTGCCCATTGCATTATATAAGTGCGGGCATTGCGGGCGCTATGCAGTCCACGTCGGCGGCCTCGAGCATCACATGCTTATGGGCCTACGCAAACATCAACCGTGCTCTTGCTGTGCAAGTGTCACGGAGGGTGTGACTGCGAGCTGAGGAGTTTTCCCCCGCTTGCGGTGGAGTTCAGGCACATTGGCAGTAAGGAATGCGGGGACCGGCGACTGCTCCGGTCTATGCACGTCGGCCGGAGTGGTGTTGTGCCTAAACTACTGCAGCTTCGTGGAGGAGTTGGCAGGGCGCACTCCAGTGGACACGCTGGGGCCCTGCTAGTTTTGGGCACTTAACGTGCCATATTATCCAAGTTTCCGGTGTTGATCGACTTTGACTGTTTCCTGTGCTGGATAGAGACGGCGGGGCGCACTCTAGTGGACACACTAGGGCCTTGCGGGCACCTGCATGCGTTCGCAGGTGCAGGGGAGGCGCACTCTAGCGGCCACGCTAGGGCTTCCCCCTCTATACAGCCACTCCAGCGGCGGCCAGGGACGGCCACGTTGCATGGTCGGTTGGCTCACGGCGCGCCTGTATTTGAGAGGACGCGTACAACTGTCGGTAGTGAGGCGATGGATCAGATTCTTCTGGTGCACGCCCTCGCTTCTGAGCATGGGGCCTGCACTGCATGCTGTGCCTCACCGTCGTCGACGCTAGTAGTACTTCTTAATCGTCATGTGATTACGCGCATCAGTCGCGCTGTAAGGCTGGGTTTCGGCTGGACGGGATACATGACTGGCCACCTCGTCGGCCGGATCATCAAGTTGTATGCAGGAAAAATATTCCCTCTTGCTGACAGTCCCGATTGGCTATATAAAGAGTTGCCCTTGCGTGGCAAGTCTGGGGGGACCTGGTTTCACTGGCCCGTTGGTGCACAAGGGCTGGGACATAGTACCCCTATGGTCAACATTTCATCAAGTTTGAGGCTGCTCAGGACCTCAGGACTGGTTGCGCGGGATTACATGGACTGTGCATTATTATGTGGATGGGATAGGGCACGCGGTGGCGCCCCCTAAGATGGTTCCAGTGGATCGGCGCGCCAACAACGGCGGTCGCTGAGATGGTTGTGAGAGTTTTATGACGGATAGCGGAATTATCCTGTCATCCTGTTTCATGCTACTACGTCAGGGTTGGTCCTGTGTATCAACCTCTAGAGGAATTGGTATTACTAACCCGCGGGTGAACCGGGGTTGGGACATAGTACTCTTATAGTAGCGTAGCTTACTTGTTTCCTTTCTATCTCTTGTACGGTAGGGACTACCGACCCCCGTGGGGGGGAGGAGTGTTACGTCCCGGCCCTTTTGGACGGACGTAACAATGGAATAAATTATGTAGTTTGACTTGTTGTCATAGTCCGTAGGACTTTGGGACTCATTTCGGGACTTAATTTGGGAATTGTCCCTTGGTCAGGACTTTTGTATGGAACTATGACAGTTTGGGTGATTCGGACCAGTTATTTTGGGCCTAGGTTGTTGTATGCGTGTATCTTCTAGGGGCCGGTGCAGTCGCGCCGCGCTGCGTACTTTATAGCTAGTTGAGATATTGTACTCATGCGTGGATTCTGTAGGCGAGGGTCGATGTCGACCCGAGGATCTTGTGTGGACTGCATGCTTTGGAAGGTCGGCGCCATGTCGGCGCCCCTTGCCAGCGTAGTGGCAGACCTAGGTGAAATTGGTCCGAGGACGAGAGTCTCGTCCTCTTGGTTTGATGAATGATAAGTGCGAATACGCCTACACATTAAACCTGGGGCAACTATCCATTTGTAATTGGTCTTGCTAGCCATTATAAGTGTGTATTAATTAGCTTGGCATCAAGTCGCGGTGCCAGATATCTCACGACCCCAGTCGTGAAGCGCAATCTGCATTAGGCCACCTTGAATCTTCCTAATTCCGGCATGGTAGATCTTTCGCTACGTAGCTCAGGCTAGGAGTGTCTGGGCAGGGACGTAACAGGCAGGCTCGAGCTACCATGGTCCGGATTCTCCCGGTTTCTGGCCTGCGCTGGTTGTCTCCTTGATATTTTCCATAACGGTTATAATTTACTGGCCAGGATCTGAAGAGAGAGCCGGCCGCCGCACGCCTGATAATACTATTAGGTCGCCGGTAGTCGGTAGGCCGCACAAAACCGAACTTGTCAGGGGCGAGCACTGGCGGATCCGGTTTAATTTCGTGCCGAGTTCACGGTGGCTTTATAACTAACCCCCGCGCGCGGGGGCGGCCTCGCGGCCGGCCAGAATAAGCAACGAGACGTGCCCCGCAGCGCCGCCTGCGGCCGCCGTGGCGGCGCTTGGGACTTCCTTCTTGCAACGTAAAAATTGACGTAACTCCACAGCGCGAGTTTCATCGTGTGCGGGCAGACTGTGCGGCAAGCTTAACAAACAAGATAAAGGTGGAACTCGCCAGTTCCATACCCAAAGCGTTGCAAGCACCGTGGTGGCATGGAAGGCTGGAGGCAGTTAATGCATTTAATTACGCGGGGCTTGTGAAACAAACTGGCCAAATCTGACGGGCGCTTGCGTCGTTTACGGCTCACTCTACTGCCCTGGATGACGATAAGCGTTTTTGTCGAGAAATGCTAGAAGTTGATGCCCTCCGAACTTGCGCTCCGTAGCTTCGCCATTCCGCTTGTTGCCTTGGTGCTCCGCTTTGACAGTCCGCCAGGTCCTGGGCGTAAACGCCTGTGAGGAATAAAAGGCCGTTCTGACGGCGCCACCCGCTTTCCGGCGTGGCGGCGTCCTGATGGACTCCGCATAATAGGGAAATCTGAGGACTGGTCAGGGCGGCGACTCTATCGTCGCGAACTGGCTTGTTAAGTTTCTGCCGTAGGGATCTGGCGGATAGGTGGCTAGGATTATAACGAAGTTTCTGACAATCCAGAGAAGACATACGTGCCTACGTGCCTCCATTTCTTGCCTCGTCTTTCCCTCTCGTTTCTCTGGTTCCCCACCTACATCTTCTCTTTCCATAATCTCCCCTCACGTCTTGTTTCTATCCCATCTTCTTGGAGTGCACGCTGGCAATTTCCTCTCATTCCTGGATGATGTTTTACACTTGATATGAGCCACCTGGAAGTAAGATACTACTATACCTTGTCTCAATGAGCGCGCGGCAGCGTACCAACCTGGATTAATTAATTAATTAATTAATTAATTAATTAAGAACATAACTTCGTTGGGAGTATACGTAATACATATCCCTGAGAAGGGGCATATAGTTTTTAATGCAGTCTGGGCTACAACCTCAAGATGGGGGATGTAAACAGCCACCTACTCTGGGTGCACGAGGTGCACCTACACCACCATGATGTATCATTCCTAAAGAGGCCTGGCATGGGGTGGAAGATGATTATGGCTAGGCAAGGTCTAAGGGGCGCTTTGCTGAGTAGAGTAGCTAGGATTTTCTAGATTAGCTTAGAGTTGGCCTAGTTAGGTTTTGCGGCTTCGCTCACCTCCATCCATCAAGCAAGGGAATACGTGCTACATGATCTCCCCACGTAGTAATGTGTTATAATATATATAATTTAATTTAATTTAAAGGTCTAAGGCATGGCGTCTAAGCAGAGATTGACTCTCGGCATGGCCAAAGCATGGCTAACTGCTTAAACGCTTGTGCGTCATCAGGTGGGAATCCCATCGTAGGCATACATGCACATGGGCGTGGGCCACGTCAACTAAGCCATATATTCTACAAGCCTATTCTACACTACTGCTGCTATATTCCCCTAAGCTGGGGTTGCTGGGGCGGCAGGAGTCGCCTGCCAGGGCTTGTGGGCAACTTAGATAACCACCCCCAGGTCCAGTATACCGGCTTCTGCCCTGCAGTCTGCCGGAGCTGGAGGTAGGTCGGCCATAGCTCCCATCGCCGTTGTTGCTGCGCCAGGGTCAAGTCGTCGTCCAGCATGTAGGAGGTCCCACCAAGCCGCTTGCGACGCTTGAGGAACTCCATCTTATCCGCCTTGTTCTGACGATCCGCCTTGTTCTGATGATCCTGACCTACGGCGCCGAGACGTGGACACTGACGCAGGAGCTGGAGCAACGACTCGACGGCGCCGTCACCAAGATGCTCCGTAAGGCCCTTAACATCCCCCTTGGTTTGCACATTAGTAATGAGGATTTGTACGCTGATTTGCCCTATGTTTCCCACATTATTAGGCACAGGCGCCTGGGCCTAGCCGGGCACCTGGCCCGCACAGATCAGGTAGATACATCAGATAGACTAGCTGGCACCAAGCCCGCCCAGCCTGGGCGATATGTCCTCACCTGGCGTGCCCCAGGCTGCGCGCGGCAGGGCCGCCACCCGTGGACTTTTCGTGATAGACTCGGCATGGACATGTGCTACACTAGACGTGACGGGCTCACCCCCGGGCAGCCTCCTGGTTTGTCTGTAATATGGAGGCAGATGGTGCGCAAGGATAGATGGCAAGTAGTGATGAAGGAGACCACCCCCAAGCCTGTGGGGGCTCCGCGTGTGACCAAGTATGGCATTCATAGCGATTCGGGCCGTGGTGCCCGCAACCCTGTAACTAGGACCTAGATAGCTTATACCATCCATTCCCTCCCATGTTCCCAGGCTCCCACTGAGGACTTATGCTCACGTGACGCAGTCACATGTCTATTAATTAATTAATTGATCCGCCTTGTTGTCGCAGGTGCTCAAGGAGCAGCGGGGATTCATTAATCAATTAAACTCGTGCTCCCGGTGCCCAGGGAGTCACGGAGCATTAACCCTGAGGGATGGATGGATGGATGCATGGGTAGACGCAATCCTACAGGTCTAAGCTATCTACAAGCTATCTACAAAAGCACCCACCCATCCATCCATCGGGGTTAATGCTCCGTGACTCCCCAGCGGGAGCACAAGTCTAATTAATTAATTAATTATCTACAAAAACAATCCTACTCTATATCTATGGTGCTCGCGACCCTCTAGGGGTCTTGTCTAGCATGCCTCCCGCGTTTGCAAACACGCTCCTTCCGCCCACTGCAGGGGGGTTGCTGTCCTCTATGACCTGGGCCCACTGAGGACTTATGCTCACGTGGCGCAGTCACGTGTCTATAATTAATTAGTTAATTAATTAATTACCTGGGCCCACTTGCTTGGCCTTAATTGTCCATATAATCTTTTTCCAAATCACGGAGAGGCCTAGGTCCCCCATGTCCTCTACAAGCTGCTCTTTGAAGGTGCGGGCCCGGCTTGCGGCGTCTAACCTGGCTGGGCCCGGCCCACGTGAGGAGGTGCCGGCCCGGCTGGGCGGGGCGCAGCGGGGATGGGCCAGCCTTACCCCGCAAGCCGGGAAGGCAGGTCACCCCCAGCTTGCCCTCACCATTGAGAGCCATGGGGACAAGGATTTTGTTCTCAAACGCCTGGGCAAGGGTCGTGAAGGCCTCATCCTGCGGCTGGTCGAAGTGCTTGACGATGACGGTGAAGGCTGCGCTTGTCGAGCTCGGCCTCGTCACGGAGGTCCAGCGCGTCTGCTGCTTAAGCTGGGCGGCGATGGCGGAGGCGGTGGTGGTGGTGGCGCCGTGGCGATGTGGTTCATCAGCATGGCTGCCCAGGTCTGGGTGGTGCATCGCCGGCTGGGCCAGCAGGGGCTGGCCGGGTGGCGATGTCAAGGTTCACCGCCTGGGCAGTGAGGCCTGCATGCTGCGGTGTTTTGCAGGCACTGCTCGATGGCGATGGCATTGTCCTTGAGGCGCTTGTCAATGTGGCCGGAGCTGGGCAGTGATGGCGTCGGTGGTAGCGTTGGTGCATGGCGGTCGATCACTGAGGCGAGGAGCTTGGAGGAGTGGTGGACCGAGGGCCTCCTTAAGGATGGAGTGGAGTGTAGGTGCGTAACTGGAAGGAGCCCAGATCTCGCCATCAGAGCGCGTGAGAAGGGAGCAGAGGATGATGTACGTGCTGGAGTCGGGGCCGGGTGTTTCTCCACTCCGTCACATAGGTGACGGGGCAGTTGGTGCCATCCGGCAGGAGGAGCTAGGCGGTTGATGCTGTGGAGATGGATCAACAGGTCGTGAAGCAAGGCGTAGTCCCCATAGAAGATGCAGTGCAGGGACGTGCTTGGGGACATGTTGGTCCAGTCGTGATCGTCGACTTTGAAAGGTCCGGGCCGAAAGCGCTGTTCTGCTGGGCGCGATGACTGTTGGGTGGCTGCGTTTGAGATCAGGCGATGCCGAGCCTGGCGAGGCCGCAGGAGCCGAGTGCACTACCAACGCTTGTTGGGTAGGGTCTGACCGCTGCCTGGCAGGCCGGGCGCGGAGCTACAGCCGGCCGGAGCTGCAGGCGAATTTTCTTGGCTCATCGCAGCCGCCAGGCAGCGTTGCGTATTCGAGCGTTTGCTCGACATAATATTGCGTTTTAGATTCGGGAAAATATATCAGCGTGTGCCTGGCGTGTGCGTCTTAGAAAGACAAAGCGATTGTGATATTCACAACCGAATTTGGCGCCTGGCAAACGTGAAAGTTATGAGCTCCGCCATCAGCCATGGCTACCTCATGGCTCGTGGCTCAAGGATCCCAAACAAGTTCTGGATCCCCAACAAGCTCTGGACCATTAAATTAAATTAAAATTAAATCATAACATGACTCCGTTGGGAGATCATGTAGCACATATTCCTTGCTGGATGGATGGAGGTGGGCGAAGCCGCGAAACCTAGCTAATCTAACTCTAAGCTAATCTAATCTAGAAAACCCTAGCTACTCTACTCAGCAAAGCGCCCCTTCCGCTTGGGGGGAGGGGGCTTGCCTACAGGGGCTGGCGTGTGAGCCTGGACAATCGCCTTCCACCTCTTCTTGTTCTGCATTCCAAGCAAGCTAGAGAGAGGGAGTGAATGCGGTGTTCAAACGGGGCTGGGACCCGACTAGGTCGGCCAGCAACTGCTGTGTATAGGTCATGGCATGAACATTTACCCAGCTTTCTAGGAATGTCCTTGGGGCCAGGCCAGGTCAGGATATGCCACCCCGGCTGGCCAAGCCGCTGGGGGCCGGCCAGGCCGAAGTCAGTGTCTACCTCAGTGACTGGTGCGAGCAAGATGTCCTACAAATGCGGCTATCCGGCCTACGCTGTCTAATCTCGTCCGACATGCGAGGCATGCCCTGTTACAAAGATTCTAAACTGAGACCTATGTGTGGAAAACCCTACATTCAGGGCCTGACGTAGCATCCTGGTTACCGTGCCGTCTAGCTTGGCTGCCAGTGCACATGTCCGTGAGCGTCCATGCCTCGCCGCCATAGGTGAGGACCGTGAGGACCAGGACCTTGAAGAGCATTCACTTGCGGTGCTCGCCCAGGTCCTTCGAGTGCCAGTAGGTTTTGAGCGAACGATGCCTAGCCCACCAGCCCAGGCCGATGCGGATGTCCACATTGTCGGCGGTGTCAGGGAGCATGCTCCCCAGCAGTTTGAAGCGATCACGGAACGGGACCTCCGTCCCGTCTAGCAGCCGCGGCAGCGGCGGTGGACTGGTAGCCCCAATGACCATCGCCTCGGTTTTGACGCTATTCTCCAACCCCACCGCCCGCGCCTCCAAGCCCAGACAGTCCAGCCAGGTCTGAATGTGCGCGGGGCGCTCGATGAGGATGGTATCATCCGCATAAATCAGGTGGGACAGGCGGTAGCCAGGGCCGCCGCCGCCGTGTTCGCGCACGTTAAGGATTCTCTGGACCATGGGGCAGCCTTACTGCATCCGCTATGAGTCAGCCACATGTGCTTTGCCCATGCAAAGAGCCACTCTCTGCTGAGACGCCATCATGCCCAAGCCATTGCCTAGCCATGATCATCTTCCACCCCTTGTCCGCAACTTTGCACAGCTGCTGAAATACATGGTGGTGCATGTGCACCTGGCAATTGTGCACCCCGCGTAGGTGGTGCCCAGTTCACACCAACCACCTGCAAGTTGTCGCCTAGAATGGTGTATTGAAAACCATATGCCCCTTATCAGGGATATGTGTTACATATCCTCCCCACGGAGGTATGCTCTTAATTAATTAATGCATGCTTATTGACAGTGTCCCCTACTTTGTTCAATGTTATAGGCGAGTTCATGAGAGCATCGCTCAGGGTGATTACTGAATGAGTGTGCACGACCTGAGCCACTGCTAACTAGTGTCCATAGAGCTCTGTTAAGTGAGACAACTGTTGTCCAGAAATTAGAATGTGTCCCTAGTACAGAAAAGCATTTAGTGTTCATGCATACCATATAAGCCACAAAACT
>RPFO01000080.1:7673139-7778139 GCA_009746045.1 Mesostigma viride | reverse complement strand
CAACCGCCTTCTAAAAATGCTGTTCAGATACCCTACAAAGAAGGCGCACACGCGTGAAAGTGTCTTGACGTCGTGAAAATGTCTGCCATGTAGTGCCTTGTTGGGTAATGGGTATGGGTAGTTCTAGCGAGCTTCTCCCTAGCGCCATGTCTTGCCAGCTTTGCCAATAATTACTTGATCACAGAAATGGAACATGAGATTGTGAGAACAAAAGTAATTGTGGTGCCAGGCGGTTGCAGCTAGCACTCCGGTACAACACTCCGTGGCAATCCAGTCATTCACGCCTTAAGTTACTTAATTTGTATTCACGCCTTAAGTTGGGTCGCATAGGGATTTTAGCATTCTGAGTTCAGAGTAGTTCATAATAGTATGTTTTATTATCTTTAGTTCAAAGTTGTACAATTAAATAGAGTCATTCCCGCCTTTAGTTGGGTTCACGCCTTAAACCTCGAACCGAACTTGAGGCGTGAATGCTTACTGACGTCGCGGCATGGTTGGCGGTGGCGCGGCGCGAAGATGCGCGAAGACGCGTACATGTCAGTTGAAAGAAGGAAACTCCTGGCGAAGCGTCTACATGGCGACTGGCGTACCTAGCAGATCGACGACTCAAGTGCTGGGCGCCGGGGCCGGTCGCTTTGCTGTCGATATGGTAAGTCTAATCAGGCGGAGCCAATTTTCGGAAGAACCGTCAGGTTCGCCAGAATTGGCGAAGCTTATAAGGCCGTACACGTGAGAAAACATAGGAATAGGGGATGAAAATCCGTCAATCCATCCATACATACATCCATCCATACATACATCCACCGAATTTGTCCCGAATTTGCAAGCATAAGGGTGAGGTTCTTCCGAAAATTGGCTCCGCCGTAGAGTTTCAACGGGCAAGTTGCAAACACGCACGTTACTTGATACTTATGTGCAGGTATGTGCCTGAGGCGAGACGATCTGTCAGCCTGCTGTCAGTCGTCTTTTCGATGGTTCAGTCTGACTTTTGAATTCTTCTGGCAGTGCGTATCTGGGATGTGATAGGAAAGAAAGGTGATGTGACACATTTAACACGTCATAAAACTTGGAAATGACATGGCATGATACAGATTCTCTGGACAGTACAGAGCACTTGATTAGATTTTTCAAACGAGGTATAAGAGGAGGGGTGACATCTCCAGGCAAAATTTCCTGGATACTAGGGGCCCGTCCCAGGGCCTGACTGCTGCGGTAAGCGCCGGCCCCTGAATTGAAATAGGGGCTGGCGAGTAAAACGAGGGTCGGCGGCGGCAGCCCCGTATTACTGGCCCCTAATAGCGCAGCGCTACGTGGCAAGATGCGGCACCACGTGGCAAGATGAGGCGCCACGTGGCTTGATGCCGGCATGCCTCTCCGGCGACAGGCAATTACTGGGCAAGACATATCACAGTACCCTAGTAAGGTTACCATCCGAGCTACTTACGTCGCCAAACTATCTCTGTTGGATATGACCGGCGTGGGATTCCAACTAAACTGAACTGAACTGAACTGAACTGGGCAAGACATCTGCAGACTCCATGATAGTATAGCGCGGCGCGGCGTGAGGACGGATGCCGACACAGTTTTTTGTGTAGGCATCCGTAGGCCCGTACATAGCTGGCATCCGGGGCATGGCAAGATGGGACGCCACGTGGCATGATGCGGCATGCCGCGCCTGCTGTACAATTTGGGGGCCCGAAATCTAGGGCTGGCGGCTGCATACAAATTCGGCCCCTGGAATCTCCCCTATAGGGGCCGAAAAGATGGGGGCTAGCTAGAATTGGTGCCGGTAGCTGCACGGGCCCCTAGTATGGATATAGGGGCCAGACATTCTGGACCGGCGGCTGCAGGATCCGGCCCCTATTTAGCTTGGCTCAATGTCACCCCTCCTGGTATAAGCGGGTCTTGAAGCGTCGTTCCGTCGCGCAAACGTGACGTCTGTCACTGCCATATCAAGTACGCGACCGGGATCCTACCAACTGAGGTCAAGGATTCTTGTGGAGCCTTTGTAGGGAGTAGGGCCTGAAAAAGGAGCCCGGCTGTGACGAAATATTTGGCGGTTATCTGGCAAGATAAACCACCATTACAGCCGAATAGCATCCTGGTCAGACGGGTGTGCAAGATTCCTTTGACGAATTCGAAAATCTTTACCACTTTTGAAACGGGCCAGTTGGCAAGAAAGGGGAAGATCACATGACTCATCGCATGGTGCGCCTAGCGCTGCCCTTCGCGTCGCGGGCACAATCTCGAAGGATCAGGGCGTAACTCTTAAGGTGTAGGAGGACGACCCTGGGGCGGCGGCTACTCCAGATTAGTCGTTTGCTTTCCAGAGAAATTTTTTGCTTTCCAGTATCCACACAGCTCGGCGCCCTTGCCTCCAGTTGCGAAGCGCGCGTCACCCATCATAACGTGGCGTGGGCGCCTAGTTTGCTCTGCTGTCCTTCAGCGACGGCACAGCCAAGCTTGCGTTCAGTCGTGTGGTGTATCTAGCGTGGAAATCTCGTTAGCCGCGCGCAACAGCAGCCGATTTCATTCTACGATCCGTCCGTACTTGTCATCGTTACGGCCCTCCAGAACCTCCCAATCAGGCACGCCCCCTGGCCTGCCTTTTTCCACCAAAGCTGAAACCGAAGACAGATTTTCTAGGCCGGCTCCTCAGGCCAGCTTGCAGTCGGGCTGGGGATTTTTTGGCCAGCGAGTGCACACGCCCCGTCCTGCCTCGATGCCTTGCGCTGCTTTCACGTATCCAGATATTTCGCCATCTGCCTGTCATGCGGACAGCCTGTGGAGCGTCGTTCCGGGGTTGACCATGGTTGCATGCACGATTACCGCCAGGAGGCCCGTGGAATGTGCGATTCGGTATGATTTAGTCGGTCTCTAGCGAGCTTAGAAGCTATTTCTCTTTTGGTGTGAGTGATTTTTGGATCGCGAATGGCGATTGTGGCACCGGTGGCAGAATCCTAATAGCAGGCCAAGAACAGATGAACGCGTCATTAGCGGCAAGGTCGCTCGAGCCTTGCGCGTGTTTGCGGACAAACGAGAATGATCGGTTCGGATCTGCTTCTCAGATATTCCGGGCGAGGTCATGCCCTGCAGCTTGCGATGCGGTGGCGGCCTTGAGAAAGAGCAGCTCCGCCCCGGACCTGTCTGCATTCTCGGGTAGCTCGTACAGCTTTTCACGGGGTGCTGTGGCCGGGGCTGCGCGGCACACGACCGCCAACTGCGTTTTAGATTTTAATAGTCCACCCGGCTTGGCGTCTGGACGACAACGTCAACGATGGCGCTCAGCGTGGAGGGATTCCCTGGGTGAGGATCAGACAGGTTTCCGCCGGCGGCAGTGCAAGTCCTGTGGACCACCTGCTTCTCGACGGTGCCTGCGCAATTGTTTGGACTCCCAGGAGAACTGGACAGCAGAAGCTCCGAAGGCGAGATATGGATCCACATCCGCGAAGCGGTGGATTCCTAGGGATGTTGGAGTCCTTCCAGACGGTGGTAGGAGTTCCAAAGGCGGCCCCCTCGGCGAAGTGGGATCGATCGGGACTGCATTCTCCACCATGCTCTACTCCCTCCGCGTGGTCTATGCGCACGCGCTTGGGATCCGGCAGTACCTGTTCGCGGAGAAGGAAATGGCGGACCTGATGGTGGCCGTCCAGCGCGAGATGTCCACGTCATTCATCTGGCTCTTCCAGCAGGTCTTCGCGGCCACGCCAAGCCTGATGGTCGCCATCATAGTCCTCATGGCCGAATTCACGGCCCACTCGACAACCCTCTCGGTGCAGGCGCTCGCCAACCCGCCAGCGCTCTCGTCTGTCCGTCCGGCCCCTGCTGCCCCCGCCCCCAAGGCGGTCGCGTCTGAGACCACGCTGGGCCAGGAGCGAGGCAGCAGCACGCGCAGCTTTGCGCACCCGAGGGAACGCCCCGCCAACGCGGCCTTGAGCGAGACCTTCCCTTCATCCTCCTCGAACATCGTCAAGTCCCCACTCCTCGCCACGTCATCACCGCTCATGATGACGTCATCGGTTGGGATGGACAACAGCGTCTCGTTCGTGGATGCGCCCAAGAATCGGGCGCCTCCGACCGCTGTCCCTCGACTACTGCATGCAGCGCCGCCCGAGGGTGCGGCAGAGAGTAGCAAGTCGCTTGTCGTCGACACCACCTTCCCTGTGTTCCCCCACCCGCAGCCGTTCCAATTCGATTTTGAATCTTCCCCGCCGTCCTCGCTCTCCTCCCAAGGGTTCCCTGCGGCCTACGATGACCTCTCCCCTGCGGTCGAGGTGGACAGAGGGATGAACCCAGGCGGGGGCTCAATGCCCCCCCAGTTGCCCCTCACCAAGGCCGGTTCACGCGTTGCCCCCGCCACGGGCTCACTCCCGCCCCCCCTCTCCCCCAATGCCGATAGCAGCACATTCCTGAAGTGGCTGCGCGAGTCCCGCAAGCTGGACTCTGCCGATACGTCCCGCCAGGTGGCACAAGGGGACGAGCCGGGAGGGCATGAGTCGACGGCTGGGTACATCCCCTTCCAGATGAACCTGGCTCCCGTCACGGCCAAGCTGGAGGTGGACAACTATGCTTGCTTTGACCGGACGGAGCTGATTTACGAGGAGATGGCGGCAGAGGAGGAGTGCCCAAGCGTGGTGCTGGCGAACTACGCGCAGTTCCTGTACATTGTGCGACACGACTATGACCGGTGAGTACTTGTGCCAGCGCCTGAGCCCTTCTAGTTTATTGATTGCGCCGGCGCCTCCCCTTCTAGTGCAGTTGTTGGTCACCCCCTCCCTTTGTTGCGCCCTGGCCCATGCTGTTCTTCCCCTCTCCCCCGCTCGCCGCCTTCCTCTCTCCCTCCCTCTATTCCTCCTCTGCCCCCGTCTTGCCCTTCCCTTTCTACCCCCACTTGCCACCATGTTTTTCAAAATGGTTTCCATGGTGCAGTGAGTCATGAGAACCGTGCTGCCTGCCCGCTGGCTGCCCGCTAGTTGCCAGTGTAGGGCCCAGCTTATGGACAGTGTCGGGCATGGCCTACCCCAGTGCCACCTCGGTGCTGCCTTGAGTTCTTTCCAGGCGAATGCGTTGCAAGAGTGAAACAAACGCCCCCCCCTCAAGCCCCTTCAAGTTCCCCACTTCAAGCTTAGGCTATGCACTGGCAGGCCTTGTCTTGAGGCCAACACTCACCATGGTCGTCAGATCAGAAAGCAACAAACGTAAAAACGCTAGCGGCCCAAATCTGAGATTCAGCGGAACACAGAAAGTAAGAAAGCCCAGAAGCTACCAGCAAGGAATCGAACATAGGACGTTTGGCATGATTTCGCGGCTGTGTGAGTCTCTTGATCCGAAGGCATCTCACTTAACGTTTTGAAACAGCCCTGAACATGTTTGCTCTTCTGCTCTCCCCCTTTTGTCCCCCCTTTTTGTCCTGGTAGTGCTTCAGGGATCCTGCCTAAGACGCGGACGTGTCCCCCTATTTCTCGCCTTTTCTCCCAAGGTGTATTCCATGTCCCACCCACCCCACCTATCGTGGCCTTGCTTCTCCTGTGTCGCTTCCCCACCCACCATCTGCTGCCATGATTCGCCTGCTGCGTCACAAATGACACCGGCTGCAGCTGCAATGTAACGTAATTGAGATCCCCTCCATGCTGCACTTACCTCACGCTGCATTACGACCCTTACTCCCCCGCCCCCCCCCCCCTCCTCTCTGGTCCAAATGACACATTGCAATGTTTTGCTTTGTTTGACCTCCTAACGTCAAGACTCCCTTTTCTCTCCCCCCCCCTCTGCTGCCATCTGCCCCTCACAGCGCGGAACATTTCTTCCACCGCGCGCTGGCACTGGACGACACGGACGGCATCCTTCTCACTCGTTTCGCCACATTCCTTTGGCTGGCCCGCTCAGATCGTGTGGGCGCGGACCAGGCATTCCGTGGCGCGATCGCGACGCACCCGCTCAACCCCTACTTCACGGGCAGCTACGCGCACTTTCTGTGGCACGTGGACACCCACGTGGCGTGCCCTTGAGAGAGGACCACGTGGCGCGCCGATGAGTGGGAGCGTGGCGTGCCAATCAGGGGGCACATATAGATAAGATGTATTGCCTATGGGCGGCCACGTATACATGAGGGGCGCATAGCCACACGGGTAGGCTCGTAAGTGGCTGTGTGGCGTACAGGTGGGACGGGGGCCAAGCGGAAGAAGAGGGTTGTCACTCCTGTGTGGAAGGGGGTTGCTCCTGTGTGGCACCAGATTTTCCCTGTGGAGCAACCTGCCGGAAGTGGGTGGGCTACATGACTCTATTCCGTGGTAAGAGCCATCGAGGAGGCCTGTGGCCCATGGAGTGGGTCATCGAATGGGCCATGGAAGGGGGACATGGCACAAGTCATATGCAGGGCCGGGTCGTAAGGGCAGCAATGACTTGGCCTGATGAGGGTTGGGACCGGGATATGTGCAACGAGACAGTCCTTGGAATCCTATAGTTTTGTTTCTTTTTCGCCCCAGGATTGTGTGCGGGAGGCATCCAGGGTGTTTTCCGTGGGATTTAGGGGGGGGGGGGCTGATGTGCATGGAACGGGGACAGACAGGGCCTACTTTGGGTCCTGGGGGTGTTCTTTCGAACGGCGGTGGTGAGCCTGATAGTGGAGGCTCTGTGTCTGTTTTTCTTCGGCAAACGGTTGAGAGGGCGGGTGGCGCGCCACCCTCGATTGTACATTGCGAGAACGGCTGCTGCCGCTGTAAATCAGGCCCAGCTCTGGGTGGAAGAGCTGGGTGCAGGCGCTTGTTAGGTGTAGATATGCAGAGGTCCTCGGGCCAGCGAAACCAGCGAGACTTTGTACATTGATTGCCTGGATTTTTTTCCCTGTTGGTCTGCGAGGCCAATCCGGATGGTTTCGTGAGTATACAGTGCTGTGTTTTTTCTGGTCTGACGACCCTTAGCTACCAATTAGGATGCCCTGGGCGATGGGTTGGGAGGAGCTCAGGTTTGTGTAGTGCTCAGATGTTGTTGATACGCTTTAGCCTTCCAGGTTATTTTGTACTATGAACAGCATCGTGGGAGTAGTCCTCCACGGTTGATGCACATTGGGATTCTTTTGTATTATGTTACGATAATGAAATGGAATCGTTGTCATTCAAATTAAATTTAATTGGAACATATCTCTGTGTGAGTACATGTAGCACATATCCCTGAGAAGAGGCATAGTTGTCTCACTTGATATGGCTTTCAACACATTCTGGGCTACTTCCTGCAAGGGTAGGGTGTAAACTACACCTTCTCTGGGTGCACGAAGTGCACCTGTACCACTATGTATTCCAGCAGCTAAGGTGCAGGTTAGAGGGAAGATCAAGGAGATTGATGGAGGAGGTGCGTCGCCTTCCCCCTGACAGTTTGCCGCTGGTCTTCATTTTTGTTGACTATACCAAGGCCTTTGACACGGTCCTTTGGGAGGCTCTTTGGGCCATCCTAGCTCTGGATCGAGTGCCACCTGCGTTTATTGCTGCCATTCGCCGACTGTATGAGGGCTCACAGGCAGTAGTGCGGACTGCGGAAGGCACCACCCCACCATTCCCCCTTCACCACGGGGTGTGGCAAGGTTGTGTCCTGTCCCCATACCTGTTCATTATTGTCGTGGATCACGTCATGCGCCGGGCACGTGCGCGCTTTACTGCTCTTAAGGGGTTCGAGCCAGGCTTGGACATCCTTAACGTGAAAGAGCACGGCGGGGTTAGACCTGGTTATCGCCTTGCCGACCTGATTTATGCGGATGACACCACCCTCATCGAGAGCCCCAAGCACATTCAGACCTGGCTGGACTGTCTGGGCCTGGAGGCGCGGGCGGCGGGGTTGGAGATTAGTGTCAAAACTGAGGCGATGGTGATTGGGGCCTCCAGTACACCACCGCTGCCGCGCCTGCTCGACGGGACGGAGGTCCCGTTCCGCGACCGCTTCAAGCTGTTGGGGAGTTGGCTTCCTGACACTGCCGACGATGTGGACACCCGCATCGGCCTTGCCTGGGCCAAGCTCCGTTCGCTCAACACCTACTGGCGCTCGAAGGGCCTGGGCGAGCACCGCAAGCGCATGCTCTTCAAGGTCCTCGTCCTCACGGTGCTCACGTATGGCGCCGAGGCGTGGACCCTCCCACCCAAACTGGCAGCTCGGCTAGACGGCACGGTTTACAGGATGCTCCGCCAGGTCCTTAACGTAGGGTTTTCCGAGCGTCCGTCATCAGAGTCTTTGGATCATGGCATGCCTCGTATTTCGGACGAGATTAGGCAGCGTAGGATAGCATTTGTAGGACACCTTGCTCGCACCAGCCAGGTCGACACCGCCCTTGGTCTGGCCGGCCCCCAGCGGCTTAGCCAGCCAGGGCGCCACATTCTGACCTGGCCCGAGGGCATTCCCAAAAGGGTAGGGAAACCTGTCACGACCTACATCCAGATGTTGCTGGACGACCTAGTGGTCCCAGCCCAGTTTGAGCACCGCATCCACTCTCTCTCCCGTCTTTGGACTGCCATGCAGGACAAGACGCGGTGGAAGAGGAAGTAGCTTAGAATGTATTGAATTGAATTGAATTGAATTGTAACATAACTCCGTTGGGAGTATATGTAGCACATAGCCCTTGAGAGGGGGCGTATGGCCTATCATACATCCTAAGCTACTTCCTGCAAGGGTGGGGATGTAAAGGACCCTTGCTCTAGGTGCACCAGGGCACGTGCATCCCCATGATCTTCAAGCTATGCCCAGCGAAGGGGGAGCCTGTCATGGGGGGGAAGATCAGCATAGCTATACAAAGAAGCTAGGGCATGGCGTCTCAGCAGAGAGTTATTCCCTGCATAGGCACAACAGAACTAAATAAAGCTAGGCATCATCTGGGGTGTGGCTCATCATAGGCACACATGTACATGATTAAATAAAGCGCGTGGCTTAGCTGGGATAGTGCCTCTAGGAGGCGTACATGTACTGATGGCCACGGTCTATCTATTCTACACTACTACTGCTATATTCCCCTAAGCTGGGGCGTCTAGAGTCGCTGGGGCCGCGGGGGGGGGGGGGCGCCTGCCAGGGCTTATGGCCGACGTAGATGGCCGCCCCCTTCCAGTACACCGGCTGTCCCGCCTTGGTCTGCCGGAGCTGGAGGTAGGTCGGCCATAGCTCCCGTCGCCGTTGTTGCTGCGCCAGGGTCAAGTCGTCATCAAGGGTGAAGAGAGTCTTCTCGAGCCGCTTGCGGCGTCTGAGAAAAGAAATCTTGTCCGCCGGGGTCTTAAAGGTGAGAAGGAGCGGGGGCGGCCCTGCCTTACCCCGCGCGCGGGGAAGGCGGTGGGCGGCCAGCTCGATCTCACCGTTAAGGCCCATGCGACCAAGGATTTCTCTCTCAAACGCACGCAAAAGCTTCTCGGAATTCTCACCTTCCTCCATCTTGAAGTTCTTGACAATGACGTTGAGGCTGCGCTTGGCGAGCTCGGCCTCCTCGCGGAGGTCAAGCGTCTGCTGTTGAAGCTGGGCTGCGACGGCGGAGGTGGTGGAGGTGGTATGTTGCTTAAGCATGTCCGCCCAGGTGGTGATGGGAGGAGCATCGCCGGCCAGGCCAGCCGGGGCTGGCTTGGCGGCAATGTCCTTCACCGCCTGGGCGGTGAGGCCTGCGGTGTTCTGCAGAACCTCGATAGCGATGGCGTTGTCCTTAAGACGCTGGTCGATGTCGCGGAGCTGGGCGGTGATGGCGTCGGAGGTGGGGGTGGTGGCGGTGGAGGAGGCGAGGAGGCTGGAGGTGGCGGTGGAGATGGTGGGGAGCTCAGCAGCCAGCGTGCCGCCCATTGCCGCCACATCTGCGGCTAGGGGCGTCACGTGCTGTGAGATGGTTGCTTGGAGGTGGAGGAGGAAGGTGGATTCGGTCAAGGGGGAGGGGGTCCAGAGGTCCGTGACAGAGCGGTCAAGGATGGAAAAGAGGGCGCCGATCTGAAGACGGGGGCGAGACCAGCTGGCCAGGTTCTCAGATTGTTGTCGCATTGTGAACCGGCCGTCAGGTCCATTGCGGAAGCGGCAAAGGCGTTGAAGGCGTTGGCACAGGTCGAGAAGGGAGGCGTATGACCCATAAAACACGAACTCCAGTAGCTTGAGGGGTGGCATGTCGAAATAGCTGGGTCTGGCATCGTTGAAGGTGTTGAAGGTGGAAAATATCCCGTCAACGTCAAAATCGCGCTCAGACCAGCTCGGTTCGGCTGGGCGGCTGCGTTTTGGCTCAGGCGAGGCTGAAGGCGAGGCAGGAAGCCCGGGAGGGTGCTGGACGACCACCAGTGCGCGACTAGTGGCAGCACTGCCTTCCGGCCCTGATGGCGAAGCTGCAGCCGGAGCTGCAGACGTATTTTCATTGCCGAGCGCAGCCGCCAGGCTGCGTTGCGTCGAGGCGCGTTTATTCGCCATATAGTGCGTTATAGCTTTGGAAAATTATATCAGCATGTGCGTCTAAGAAAGACGAAGCGATTGTGATATTCACAGCTGAATTCGGGGCTCAAACGTGAAAGTTATGAGCTCCGACAGCCATGGCTACCTCGTGGCTCGTGGCTCGTGGCTCGTGGCTGGCCATCACCAGAGAGTGGATGCTGTTAGAATGTATTATAGGCTCATATGCCCCTTCTCAGGGCTATTAAAAAATTAAATTAAATTATAACATGCCTCCGTGGGGAGGTCATGTAGCGGCATATTTCATGATGGATGGGGTGGAGGAAGCCGCGTGATCGAACTATACTAACGCTAAGCTATCTAGAAAATCCTAACTACACTACTCATCAAAACGCCTCCTCCGCTTGGGGGGAGGTGGCTTGCCCACAGGGTCGGGCGTGTGCGCCTTGACAATCTTCTTCCACCGCGTCTTGTCCTGCATGGCAGTCCAAAGACGGGAGAGAGAGTGGATGCGGTGCTCAAACTCAGGGCTATGTGCTACATATACTCCCAACGGAGTTATGTTCCTAATTAATTAATTAATTAATCCATCATGGAATATGTGCTACATGATCTCCCAATGGAGGCATGTTATAATTTAATAATTTAATTTTTTTTTTTTTTTAATCAAGGAGACCTTCTTTGGACTGCCATGCATAACAAGACGCGGTGGCAGAAGATTGTCAAGGCTCACACGCCCGACCCTGTGGGCAAGCCACCTCCCCCAAAGAGGAGGAGGCGTTTTGATGAGTAGGGTAGTTAGGATTTTTCTAGACTAGGTAGATTAGCGTTAGGTTAGTTAGATTACGCGGCTCTCTCCACTCCACCATCCATCATGGAATATGTGCTATGTACATGATCTCCCAAGGGAGGCATGCTATAATAATTTAATTTAATTTAATTTAATTTAATTTAATTTAATTTAATCAAGGAGACAACCAGCGCAGGCCAGAAATTGGGAGAATAAAAAAAATTAAATTAAATTATAACATGCCTCCGTGATGCCTCCGTGGATGTTGCCTACAGAATTTAGCCAAGCCATGCCTATAATTCTCCGCTCACAACTGGGCACTTGCCGAGAATGCTCATAACTTTTACATCCGGGCATGAAATTTGGTCGGGTAATTGCAGTAGAAGCGTCTTTTGATGACGAACACGATGATATAATTTTCAGCCGCCATCGCCCAAGATTTAGCGCAATATCAAAAAACGCAGCACAGGCAGGGTTCGTATTTTCCCGGAACCAGCTATGGCAGAAACTCCGTCAACCGCCTCCCATACTCTCTCCGAGGGGGAGGCTTCAGCGCCCAACACGATTACGCAACTAATTGCAGATGCGGAAATCATTGCGACGCAGCCCCGGGCCAGCGAGGCCGCCATTACCGCCTCCTCCAAGCGGATTTGCGTCAACCCGCCCGACGAGATGGATCGCCAGGTCCCTTTGCCATCGTCTTCCAAAGACACCCCCATTGACGACGCCATCGACGACGACGACGACGACGCTAACGACGCTGAGTTCGACCCAGCATCCTTCATGCCTGGCCAGGTTGTCGACGAGCTCCGGTTCTTTTCGCTTACCGCCGAGCAGGCGCAGGCTATCCTGCACCACCTGAAGGCCAACGGCAAGGAGATATATTTTCCTTACACGACTGACGGGACCATTCCAGTGGACGACATCGACGATTTGGACGAGCCACAGCTTCGACTTTCTGTTTTCTTGAGCCATGCGCAGGCCCCTTGCCTCCGGGCACTCTTTGCCGCTTTCACGGACGCCGACCACGGCACCGCCAACACCCCCGATGCTTCCCCGGAAGCAGCAGACCTGCACAAGCTCAATAAGAAAGTCGCAGACATGGCTGCCCAACTCGGCACCTTGTCCACCGCTATCCGTCAAGCCCACTGCCGAGCTCCGCTCCAGCATTGCCGAGGTCAAGGCCGCCCTGACCAGCCCGCCCCAACCAGCCGCCCCCGCACCGGCCACCAGCTACGCTAACATGGTCAAACAGACGGACATTGCCAACCTAATGGAGGATGCCGCACGCAGGGGGCTGCAGCCCACAAGACTGCTATCGAGGAGGACCTGCGCTCACGCAGTATAGTGGTCCGGTATTTCCAGGTCGCACAGCAGCCTGAAACGGACCTGATGCTAGCGCAACGCCTGTACCACAGCCTCATCGTGGGCAGGCTGCAACTGGGCAACGAACGCATCCGCATTGAGTCGGCAGCCTGGATGGCGGGCCAGCCTGGCCCCATCCGGGTGACCTTTGCGAATGTGGCCAGCAAGGTGAAGGTACTCCAGGCCCGCAAGCTCCTAGGCGGGAGAAACGCGCCGAGCCTCGACGACCTCCTCTCACCGGCCCAGCTAGTCATCAAGAATGGTCTGCTGGGCAGCGACGTGGCGATCAAGGCCAGGCAGGATGGCCAGAAGGTCTACGTCCGCCTCGTCCACGACACCCCCGTGCTATTCATCAACGGCCAGCGCACGGAGGCGCAGGCTCCTAACAAGCGGCACAAGTCGGGCCGTACCAGGCCCGCCCCAGCTGCGTCATCATCGTCTACGCACGTCCCGGGTATGGATGCCGCCCGGTAAGGGCACACCCTCGCGGCCTCGCGGTACAATAGGCTTTGGGCACAGCCTTTATAAACAAGCCCCTTTCCATCCTCATGTCGCACCGTGCGAGCATGATCAGGATGCAAGGTCGCCAGGCACGCCACGGTCAACCTTCCCGCCAATTTACCAGCCTCACACGCCTCCTAGCCCGCCTTGAGCGGGATGAGGCCCAGTCGACACGCCGGCGACCCCAGCCAGGACGGAGACGACGCATATCCGTCCTGAAAGAAAGCCTCCATGCGTTGACAAGCATTAACCCCAATCGCCACCCTCCCCCTCCCCCCCCCCCCCCCCCCACCCCCACCTCCAGCACTACCCTTCTCCACCCCCACCCCCACCCCCACCCCCCGCTAATAGGGCAACGGCCCATTCTTGGTATTGCAAGTTTTAACGTGCGCACCCTCCCTGCAGATCCTTCTACGAGCGGCGGCACCCCAGCACGCCAACGCGTCGACGAGCTGATCGCCCTGTGCGCCGACAACAAGATCGCTGTTCTTGGAGTCCAGGAGCACCGACGCACCGTTGACCCTCAGCACGCGGTCAACGGTCTGCTGGTCGACGACCTGCGGCAGGCTGGCGGTTCCACTATGGTGGCGGCGACGCGCCGGGCCAAGGTGGTGTGGGCCTCTTGTGCTCGCCGGCAGCATCAGAGCAGCTCCAGTCCATCGTGCTGCGGTCCCCGCGTGTGCTAGTGGCCACTTTTTCGGCCACTGAGGGCCATTCACACCACACGCTAACCGTTATCGTGGGATATGCACCACATGCGGGTCGAGCTCAGGCGGAACGTGAGGCCTTCTTCGACGCCCTCAAGGAGGAGGAGGCCAACATCCCAGCTCGGCACTTCCTGGTTATGCTGCTCGACGCCAACGCCACGCTGCCAGTTGGCACTGGGGGCGCTCAGTATTCCCCAACCAACACGACAGCCAACGGTAACACGCCTTTATTTGCGAATCTGCTGGCAGAATCTGCGCTGGTTGCATGCAATGCTTCTTTCGCACGCCCCGCTGAGCAGCTGGCCACCTTTTTTGGGCCGTCGGATCGGGTGGTGTGCCTTGATTATGTCTGCGTACGTCGGGCTCAGCGCCCCTCAGTTGTCGATGCTCGCGTCCTGCAAGATTCTGTCAGCACGGTGGAATCTGATCATCGTCTCGTGCTCGCTCGCATCAGATTGCGGTTTCCTGGGGTGAAACCGTCGCGACAGCTGGCACCTCAGCCAGATCTGAAAGTGCTCCGGATTGTGCTGAAGGATGCCGACAAGATGTCAGCAGAAGAGCAGGCCGCTATGTCGCACAGGGATGATTTCCTGGCCGTATTCGACGCCGGGGGCAGCCGACAGCAGTTACACGCCATTCCGCCGCCGGGGGATATTTCAGTGATCCTCCGTGGTGTCGCCGCCAAGTATCGCCTGGCTGCCCGCACCCTCCCCACCTTGCCTCCGCGTCGGCAGCTTGCTGTCCACCGTCACGCACCGACAGTGGTCGCCGCCAGGCAGATGCTCCGCCGCAACAGAGATCCGATCGCCAAACCTGGGCTGCAAGCAGCTCTGAGGGCCGCCTACGAGCAGGCTGAGAAGGCAGATGCTCAGCAGATGGTCAAGGACCTGCGCAGCTGCCAGCAGAAGCACGACGGCAAGGGGGCCTGGTTCTGGTACAAGCGCCTCGGGCACCCGGACGGCCTCGGCCGGCCCCACCGCCACGACGTCCCCGGCGCCCCAGCCAAGCGGCTTCGTACCTGGGCCACGGCCACGGCCGAGGTCGTGGGGACAGCTGCGCCGCCCCCACCCCTGCTCCCAGCCGCCGCCGCCCGCCCGGCCGCCCTGGCCGGCCCCGCAGGGCCCCCGGCCCCGCCTAGGTCAGCGGCGGACTACCTAGTCCCCCCGCTGGTCGGCCCACTTGGCGACCCGTCTGACATGCCTCCTTTCACCTCTCGCGAGGTCACGGAGGCGGTCCAGCGCCTGCGTTATGACGCAGCCACCGGCTCTGACGAGATTCCGGCCGCAGTTGTAAAACTTGCAGCCGAATTCGAGGACACAGGTGTTATGCTGCTCTTCCGGGACATCTGCAACCGCCTTCTGCTGTCGTCGCAACCACCTCCAGCGGCCTGGCAACACAGTTTTCGCACGATGCTGTACAAGAACAAGGGGTCGCCTGCCGACCCCGGCAACTACAGAGGGGTGTGCATTCAAAGTGCCCCCCTCAAGCTTCTTATGCGGCTCATCCTGAACCGCCTGCGCACGGCCCTGGACGGTCACCTCAGCGAGACTCAGCACGGCTTCCGTTCAGGTCGCAACACAGTACAGGCGCTCTTCGCTACTCGCCGACTGGTGGAGGAACTGCAACGCCTTCAGCCTGGTGAGTCCCCTTTGCACCTTGTGCTGGTGGACTTCATCAAAGCCTTCGATTCGGTTTTCTGGCCTGCGCTTTGGGACATCCTCGAGTTGTTCCGGATCCCCCGCCCCCTGATTGCTGTCATCCGCAACCTGTATGAAGGGTCCACCACTTCGGTGCGCACTTCTTACGGGACCACGCCCCCATGCCCTTTACAGAAGGGTGTGTGGCAGGGCTGCGTGCTGTCGCCCTACCTGTTCATTATTGTTGTCGAATACGTAATGATTCAGGCGCGCAAGCGATTTGCCCGCATCGTGGGCAGGGAACCAGGAGTGCAGGTTGCTAACAAATTCTGGCATGGCGGTGCGGACACGGAGATTCGGCTAGCAGACATCATTTACGCAGACGACACCACCCTCTTTGAGGACACTGAGCACGTGCAGACATGGCTTGACTGCCTGGCTCTCGAGGCCCGTGCAGTGGGGCTTGAGGTCAGCAAGAAGACAGAGGCCCTGGCGGTTGGGCTCACCACCTCAGCGCCGCCCCTCTATCTCCTAGACGGCTCTCGAGTCCTGTATCGGGACCGCGTTAAGCTGCTGGGCAGCCTGCTCCCTAGCTGCGAGGGGATGTGGACCACCGCATCTCCCTCGCCTGGCACGCTTTACGCCAGTACCGGGCCCTGTGGCGCAAGCCCCTGGGCAAGATCGAGAAACAGGACCTGTTCAAGGTCCTCGTCCTTCCTGTTCTCACGTATGGCGCCGAGACGTGGACCCTCACCGCCGACCTGGCCCGCAAGCTGGACGGCGCGGTCGCCAGCATGCTGCGTTCCATTTTCAGAGTAGGATATGCTGCTCATGTCCGCAATGAGGACCTGTACCAGGGCATGCCCTATATCACCAGCACAATTAAGCAACGCCGCCTACACTGAGCTAGTAGGGCACCTAGCTCGCACCAACCAGGTAGACACCTCACGTGGCCCCCCCGCAGGACTGCGACCAGCCCAGCCTGGCCGGCACCTCCTGACGTGGGCTGGGCCCAGTGATGTTAGACGCCGCAAGGCCCGCACCTTCAAAGAACAGCTAGCTAGTAGAGGACATGGGGGGCCTAGGCCTCTCCGTGATTTGGAAGAAGATGATGGACAAGGCCAAGTGGGCCCAGGTCATAGAGGACAACGAGCCCCCCCCAGTGGGGAAGCGCCCGCGTGTGCAATCCCGCGGGAGGCACGCTAGATAGCTCCCCCTAGGGCAGCGTGCGGCTGCCTAGATAGATGTTATTGTTGTAGTTAGAATGTTGTTAGATAGATGTAGTATGTAGCCCATGTAGATAGATTAGACCGGTAGGAATGTGTGCACCCATCCATCCATCCATCGGGGTTAATGCTCCGTGACTCCCCAACGGGAGCACGAGTCTAATTAATTAATTAATTAATGCCTATAATGGGACCCCATGGATGTTGCCTTCAGAATTTAGCCAAGCCATGCCTATAATGGGACCCCCATGGATGTTGCATTAACCCCTAAATGGTCTGAGATCCTGCCGATAAATCGGCTGGATCTTCACAATTTTGCAAACCAGATGCCATCCAACCTACCCATATCCAATGGCTGTCCTTGGGGGCCAAGCATGTCCATGAGTTGCCCTTCGGGTTGGTATATCACAACCTCACATATATGCAGGGTAGGCCATGTTTAACTGCCGTCAAAGTCAGGGGGGTCAAGACGCGCGTTTTCATTTTTGGTAGAATGTGCATTTTGAATTATGTTATAAGACCTAGGCACCTACCACTTCAGGGATGATAAACAATTAGTTGCTGAACAGCTTGAGCCATTGGGGTCATCATTTGGGTGGGTATACCAGCAGTTACACCCAGTACAGCCCATAGGGGTACCGTTGGTAAAAAGCAACCAAGGGAGTAGGGGTGGGCATACGACCTCCTAATATGGCCACCAACCATGCCAAACAATACATTTCCCTTCCACAATGATGGGGAAACATAACTGCATCATCACACTGCCCTTACATGGCACCTATGTGCAGGTGCCACCTTGTCCATGCACGTAGGTAACGTGGTACGGACACCCTACGCAAGGCATGCATTCTAGGAGGCAGCCACCAACAAACTAGTGGTGTTGAGCCTATTTCAGCCTGCCCTAGCAAGGATAAACTAGGCCTAAGCTGCTATAGCTTGCCAGGTGATGGCCAGCACACCTGGTGGCACATGCTGTCAATGGGAAGCTTTTACTCACCAGTTACGTGCTTGATGATGCCACAGAGACCAGCCAACTGCCTCACACTCATGCAATATGTGTATGGGAAATGTATAACAAACATATATGGAGGTATTCAAACCCATACAGCCTCTAAAACTTATCACCATCACCCTGTGGCAGGTCAACTGACTGAGGGAAGCATCTAAGAATGGTGTTTTAGAAAGGGGCCAGGCCAGGGTCAAGAAAGAGCATGAATAGTGCAAAAAGAATGTGCTACACAAGCTAGAACGTATATATAAATGTCAAACATCGATAGGAAAACGATGCTTAAGCTTTACCAGGCATGGATGGCGTTACCTTGGCCCAGGCGGTGGCCGCAAAATGGCGCATTTCGGCACACCAAAGCTGTGCAGCATGGTCGCTGGATTCGGCGATTTCTGGCCACCCTTGCACGTTTACGACTACTATGTATCATAAAAAGTAAAAAGAAACCGATATATCCTTTAAAATACGCCGGAAAGGTATTGCTGTCAACGTTTCTATCGTCCGGCCTGATCGCAGTTTTTTCCAGCAAGAACGCTGCCGACACCTATCAAATGGCATTCCCGCGAACCAAAAATTGGCCTGTATGATCTTTAGGACGTTTAAAATCAATATCCTAAGTTTGGACAGAAAATTCGAACGCAAACGTAAATGCCATGCGTGGGCGCAAGCCGCCATGGCCAGGTCGTCGTTTTCCGGAATGCACGTTGTACGTGAAAAAGTACCCTGACCCCTTGTACTTTGACCGGCCTGTTAAACTTTGTCAAAAGTATGCAAACCCTAGTACCATGCTGTGAAGAATTTTATAAACTTCCGATCTTCTCAGCTAAACGTTTCCTAATTCTCAATAGATTTCGCGGCATCTGGTCCCCCGAGAAGGGGCCGATGCATCGGCTGGAACTCGATTTTTGGCGGAAAATCGGCAGCAAGACCATTTAGGGGTTAAGAAAATTTAGCCATGCTATGCCATGCAGAGAGATGCTCTCTGCCGAGAAGCCATGTCCTAGCTCGTGTATAGTTATGATGATCTTCCCCCACATAACATACTCCCCCTTAGCTGGGCATAATTAATTAATTAATTAATTATCAACATCACTCCGTTGGGAGTAGATGTAGCACATAGCCCTGAGAAGGGGCATATGGCTTTTAATACATTCTAGGCTACTTCATGCAAGGGTGGGAATGTAAGCTACCCCTGCTCTAGGTGCACCAGGGCACCCGCACCCTCATGGTCTATCACGCTATGCCCGGGTAAGGGGGGAGCATGCCTGTGAGGGGGAAGATCATCATGGCTATACAAAAACTAGAGCGTGGCATCTCACTAGCTGGGCATAGTGTGAAGATTATGAGGGTGCAGGTGCCCTGGTGCACGTAGAGCAAGGGTCGTTTACATTCCCACCCTTGCAGGAAGTAGCCCAGAATGTATTAAAAGCCATATGCCCCTTCTCAGGGATATGTGCTACATGTACTCCCAACGGAGTTATGTTTCAAATTAATTAATTAATGCCTCCGTGGGGAGGTCATGTAGCACATATTCCATGATGGATGGGGTGGAGGAAGCCGCGTGATCGAACTATACTAACGCTAAGCTATCTAGAAAATCCTAACTACACTACTCATCAAAACGCCTCCTCCGCTTGGGGGGAGGTGGCTTGCCCACAGGGTCGGGCGTGTGCGCCTTGACAATCTTCTTCCACCGCGTCTTGTCCTGCATGACAGTCCAAAGACGGGAGAGAGAGTGGATGCGGTGCTCAAACTGGGCTGGGACCACTAGGTCGTCCAGCAACATCTGAACGTAGTTCGTGACAGGTTTCCCTACCCGTTTGGGAATGTCCGCGGGGCCAGGCCAGGTCAGAATGTGCCGCCCTGGCTGGCCAAGCCGCTGGGGGCCGGCCAGACCGATGGTGGTGTCGACCTGGCTGGTGCGGGCAAGGTGTCCTACAAATGCTATCCTACGCTGCCTAATCTCGTCCGAAACACGAGGCATGCCATGATATAAAGACTCTGATGACGGACGCTCGGAAAAAAATTGGGAGAATCCGGACCATTAATTAATTAATTAGGGACTCGCCGCGGCGAATATTTTCCGCGCCAAAAAAATTCCGCGGTACACTCCGTACCGTGAAAAGTGGGTGCACGGTGCGCGCACTCCTTGCGGAAGTGGCCATGGCGACTGCTTTTAGACGAAACGTGACAAATCTGGCTCGCGGAAAGCAGAAAAAATGCTCAATTCTTGGAGAAAATTAGTTACTGGTTCTAATTTATGGTGGGATAGTTGCGATCTATGATGTCGCGGGCTCTTTTTCTTTACCATCGGCAGGGGGGGTCCGGCCTGAATTTCTGTCGGGATGAATAAAGTATAATGGATGCCTGCAGGTGTGATTGTCGATTGTTGCCAGTTTTGATGGTCCTAATGGAAGCTAGTTTAATGATGTTTCTAAAGCCGTAAAAATTCCAGCTGCTATCTTTACCTTTCCCGTCATTTTTCGGTAAGATAACATTAGGCCTGCGCGATGCGCGCCCGACCTCTCCATGAAAGGGTGGCCTTTCTTGTGCGCCTGGGCACGAATAAATGCCCGTTATGGTACGTTCTTGTATTAAACGTCCTAAGATAGCGCTTTCCTGCTTTCTTAGCTCGTTGAGCGTAAGCTTTTTGCCTTCTTTCCGGCCAGATGCAGCCATGAAGTTGCGGGTCCTGGCGCTGCATCGCTGGATTCCTGGATGTTTTTTAGCAAGTTCGTCTGTGACGTGGCTGGCTTGCTGCAGCGCGTGGCCCACAACCTGTCGGGAAGGTGTAATGCTTTTATTTCCATGCTTCTCTGAAATTTCTTTTGCTTTATAGACAGTTGTGTTCGAGGAAATTCACGCGGTCTTCCTAAGCAGCGGCATCATTTTCCCCAGACACTGACGAGCTGGCACCTGTCTCCTAAAGAAAGTGGCTCGTGCTTGTTAGAAAGGAGGCAGTGTGCATTTTGCGGGACACAATGCTTTGGTGGCACATGCGTCAGGTAGGTTGTTCCAATGGTCTCTTCACCTTTCCCACTGAGTAAATGATAGCCTTTGTCATGCTAACCAGAGCAGCTAGCCACAGGTTGGCTGGATAAAAAGTCAGCTTATTTTCTCTTTATATACTGCGTGTGTGGTCCTCCACATGTCCGGCTTGTTGGGCATTTTGGAAGAGGGTTTTTAATGTGTTGTTGGGTGGAACAACTTGGTTGTTGGCACAAAATCACACATTATTAGCCTGAGATAGGCATGACATATGCTGCTCAGGCGTGTCGTCCTACCGGCCTTGTTGTTAAGGGTAGACTCACAAGGCTGGCTGTGCCGATGTGTAACGACTAAAAATGTTGTGTTTGCAACAGCCTCAGTTTCAACATTGATGTGAAAAGATCTTTATACCTGGGTTGGAGTCGCGACAGATAACTTCACGTCCAGAGAAGCAATGAGGATGGATCTTCAACAGTTAAGGGAATGAGTCCCCACCCTTGTTAGACACAACAGACAAGTTATATCCAAGTCGACTATCTGTTGAAGTTATAGTTGACTTTTAGCAAGGGTTGTTTGATTGATGAAACAAGGAAACCCTTGAATTACACCATAGCTTTAGCTCTCATACACGCACTGTCCACGGCCGCCACAAACAGGATAAAAGTCATCGTGCACGCAGAGTCGGCTCAACCCTAACCCGGAAGGACCAATCAAAAGTGAGAATCACTCAAGATAAGATCTTAGCCTCCGAATCCTCAACACAACACAAAGCCAGCCCATACGGAATCTCCATGACCTGGAACCAGATCCACCAGGTACAACGGTATTAAAGAGAATCTATGACTGTGTCCAAAAGCCTGCAAAAAGTCCTAAATTTAGGACGCTGGGGAATGCGTATTTAATCATGTAAACAGTAACATTTGACCCTGCCATTTGTACCACTGAGAAATAATATAGTTTTTTAATTTCTATCAAAGACCTAGGTTCAAATTACGACGTTTAGTACCAAAACTGGCCCTGCCCCATGGTAGACCTCGAACGAAAAAAATGGCCCAAAATTGAAACTAGGACTTTTTAGGACCACCATGTATATCACCCATCACCACGCCACCCACGCAGTCCCATGAGCTTCTTACCAATCCTCAGGGCCCCACGGGACCCTACGTGGCCTTGGGGAGGTGGGGCAGCGTATAACAAGGCCGTACCGTGCTGTGGCTGCACGTATATATACGTGTGCCTAACGGTGTCACAGATGGGGCAGATCATGCAATATAAGGTTGTATGGTTGCTGAGGTTGCCTGGCTTGAACATGACCCACCCCTTACGGCAAGCTCTCTCCAAGCATATACCATAGCTTGTTTAACGTCACGGGCATGCTGGCCACCACCCAGGAAGGAGAGGACACCACATTTGTATGGCAACTTACACAGGATAGCAGCCAGATGAAGTTGTTAAAGGGCACTGTCCAACATGCCACACTTTGCATGCATTCTAGGGGGGGGGGGGGGCTGTAAAAGCATCACATATACGGCAGCATAAGAACAGCTAGAACAACTGCAAGCAATGGGCCCATGGCTGATAATGAACGCAACCGTAACATAGCTGGGACGCATGCGTAACTTTAATAGCAGCAGCGAACAAGGAAGCTTGCGACGATAGAAGGTACATGCTGTAAACCAACTACGTAAGCCATGTACATGCACAGAAACTGTCCTGTCTTTCAGGCATAGCCGGCTGACACTTACTGCTACGACTACGCTACCCCTTACACCTAACCACAGAGAGAACCCGGCACAAACCTGCTTGTTACGTCGCCACGTCCAGGTGGATGCATTAAGAATCGCGGATATCCGCAGCCAGCCAGCTTTCCGGCACAAGAACGCAGCCAAACTTACAAAATGGTTCGAAAGTAACGTAAGACACGCCGGAGCATTGTTCTAGGCCCAAGAGAGATAAAAAGACAAGTCCTGTCACGTGCGCTCGCTACCCAGCCTTGACGTTCTGTAAAATGGTCGACAGTAAACTTCGGGCAAGAACACCCAGGCCCGGGCGCTCCCTTGTCAGATATACCGTTTCCAAACTCTATACTACGATTAAAATCAAGCGCAAAAACTGCCTGGCGTGGTGCGGGCAACGTTTCCTCACGCACTGACATGTTTGTGCTCAAAATCGACCGTCCGGGCGCAGGCGATCTGTGACCTACTCATGTTGAGCAGCCGTGCTACACATGCAAACGCAAATAATTTCGTAACCAAATTCAGACCCTTTAAGCATAAGTACCAAGCTTTCGTTCTTGCTACTGGGCGCCCAAAACGATAAGCTCACGTGAAAATGCCGCCCATATTTGTCAGGTCGCCATATCCGCCGCACATCATTCCCGCACCCACTTTTTTGGCCCAAAATCTCTATATTTTTGGTCGAGGTACGTACATTCCCGCGCATCTACCCGGTACCCGGTACGGAATCCGGGTACGATGTACCGGTATCACGGGTAGAGTACATCTTGGAGGTCACGGTCCACTAGGGGTATGGACCATATAGTGACCCCCCCTGCCCGGTACCTCAGTTATAGTGACCTTAGGACTTTTTAGGACGAAGTCCTAAATTTAGGACGGACGGCTGATTAACAACTGACTGAACAAAACCATGCAAAGTACCCTACGTGGATCAGGCCACGACCAATGAGGGTAGAACAATAAATTCGACAGATCTCAGCAGGCCCAATATCCATCAGACGTCGAAGCCTCCTAACTTCCCAAATAATTGTCCTAAAGAACTCATAATAAGATCAACAGTAGGAAAACTTTGGATGTAACATTTGGTTGTTACATATCTCCCCCTCAAGACAGGAACTCCCAGTTCCTAGAAGCCAAGAAGAATAAAACAACAACCTTCACAAAAACAACACAACAATAAACAGGAAGTCCACCACCTCTTGGGACAAGCAAGTGGGTTTTTACATCCCCAAAGGGCCTCCTATCTCATTATCATCTGATCATGGTCAACCCTGAATAAGACAAATTCACCCACAGATGAAATGTCATCAAGTGACTAACACACAGGCAACCATGCCTGGATAATACAACTGCAAAACTACCATGAACCAGAACTGTCATTACTGGAAATCTGGACTGGACATCAGAACTGGCCTCCTCCATTCTGGATCCCCACCTCACTCCACAGCCCATCTCCAACCATCCTGGAAACCCTTCACAGAGTGAACCAATCCCCCTTCTTCGTATCCTTCCCCCTCGTTCCAAACACTGGGAAATGCTCCACCATGGACACCAGATCTGGCCAGTTCCTGCTGACCTGAATAGCCAGCAGGTCTCAGCAGCCTTGCCCAACTCAGCTGAAAACCTACTGCACTGGGCAGGGTAGGACAGAGTAACCACAGCCTGTCGGAGGGGTCGAAGACCCAGCCACTGGCAGTCTTATGGCGACATAGCCAGCTGCTATAGGCCCACCACAGCTGTAGAAAGGCCTTGATAGGCCCCCACCTGGCCCCAAGATGGGTACCAGCACCCTCAAGGGCGTGAGCCTGGCCCTCAGCTCGTTAGGGAACTTTGGTAACTGCAGCCCCACGAAACCGTGCTGTCCTTGTGTGGAAAACATGACATCACAGAGCAGCTGGACGACGGAGTCATGTCAAACTCTCCCTGCTTGACAGCTTGCTCGAAGCTCAGTGTAGGTCTGGGAATAACCAACTGGCTTGAGCTGCAAAGGCGAGTCTCAGGTCACTGGGCAGAGCCGCCATCAAGTCCTGGCCCTCCACCGGCCTCATGTCAAACGAAGGCCACGGGTACACTGCAAAGACGGTGTGCATAATGTAAGCCACCATGGGTGAACCAATCTCACAGAGACTGGGGGGCAGACAGTCCAGGGCCAACTCTACCATACCCTCAGGTACTAGTTCACCCTCCTCCACCACTGTCTGATCCAAGGCCTGCATGGCTGTGTACAAGGATTTACACCACTCGCACTGTCAGGAGCATTTACGGTGGTCCAAGTACTGCTCCACCTGTTTTGTTGGGACAACTGACCTGGGCAAGTGTACCACCACCTTAGGGGGTGGAGGAGCCTCCGTAGAGAGGGGACTGAGGCCACCGGGGTGGGGATAGCCTCCTGAGCTACTGGAGCCTCAGAGGCTGCAGGCACAGCAGAACCCACAGTTGGAAGTGCCCAGCCCTCAAGTGTTCTGCCATCTGAGTAACCAGACCCTCCACATGATCAACCTGGTTATCAAGGCCCCGTGACGCTGCTCGTGCCGTTGCTGATCATGTACCATACGCTGGAACAGGTTGAGAAAATGGGCTTCCACAAACCCAGCGTCTTCCTGGATCGAAGTACCTGGGGCTCTGGGGCCAGCGTAGTCGTGCTGAAAGACATACGTAGCCCTCACGTCCTCTTGGAGTTGGGCAGGTGGCCTGGGTGTCCCCTCAGGATGGGAGTCTGCCATGGCTGGCAACCACAGACACACAGCACCAAAAAGAGGGTTAGCAGTGCTCACTGGGAGCTATGAAGGGGAGCACACCGCTCAGAGCCCATGACATACCACTCAGGCAAGGTGATCCATGACGCTGACAATATCTAGTACAGCAGAGTGACTGTTGGTGAGATCAGACAACCACAGCCACGTAGCAGTCACCTCTAGCTCTCCCTTCCAGTGTACCTTAAACTGCAGCTGTTTAGTACGACCTTTCCCCTTCACCCTGTGAGCCAACAACCGCTCCACTTCATAGATCTTCTCCCCCTCAGAATCCAACTCATAAGGCAAGGGGCAGACAATCTGCCTGGCAAGGTGTTACGCCTGTACAGCTTCAGCTGTGCTAGGTGAAAAATATTATTCCTGAGCTTCCAGTGAGAAGGCACCTGGACCTGGACCACGTACCATAGTGAAAGGTGGCCAACACTGGGTAAGGACCCAACCAGAGTGGTTGCAGTTTCCTGCATTGCTCCTTCTCAGGCAGCACTCTGTTGGCTTCCAACAACACCAAGTCCCCAGGAGCTACAAAGGAATGACTGGCCACCGTTTGCTGCCAGGCGTTAGTCAGGTACTTGTCCTGTGTCCTCAACAGCTGGGTAGCCACAATGCTGTGAGCCTCCTGGAAGGAAGCCAACAACTGCTGGACTGAACCAAGACGTCGCTGGAAAGGGCCTTCAGCGTCTCTGTCAGGCAGTTCCAAGTCGAATGGTGTCAGGGACACTGGCCATTGCAGATCACGAAGGGGGACATCTGGTGAGGAGCCAGAGGAGAGTTGTTGATTGCGAACTCTATGAAAGGTATGCTTCTTGTCCCAGTCCTTGTTGTCGTGGGTACAATAGTGCTTTTGACACTCCCTGACAATTCTGTTCATCCTCTCCACCGCCCCAGTACTGGCACACCTGTATGCCACACCGAAGCCAGCTTAGTGTCTAGGATGTCAAAGAATGACTTCCAAAACCCTGACAACCAAAGGGGGTCCTGATCAGTGATGATCACTCTAGGCATGCCGTGCAGACGGTAGATCTCCTTCATAAACAAATCCACACACTGTGCAGCGGTGAGATGAGTATTGCAAGGAATCAGATGGCACATCCTGGAAAGTCTGTCCATGACCACAAGGATCCTGTCATTGCCACCATCTGACATGGGAGACCACAGATAAAATCCATAGTCACACTGATCCAAGGGCGCAGGGGAATGGGCATAGCCATGGGAAAGATGGGCGTGGCTTGGTTCCTGACCTTATTTCTCTGGCAGGAGTCACAAGAATCCACATAGGCCTTAACATCCTGATAAAGGCCAGGCCACCAAAACCTCTGCTGCACCTCATGAAGTAGCTTAGCATAACCAGGATGACACGCAGTCACATCGTCATGGAAACAATGTAACACTGTGGGAATGGCCATCTCAGGCACATACACTTTCTAGTCACCGTGTGCTCTGCATCATGAGTGTGAACATACAGAACGCCCTCCCAGTATTCTACAGGTCTATTGCCAAAGTTGCCCCTCTGGATAGCTGCAGTAGCCATGTCCTCCGTCTTGGTGAAGGCCTTGATGACGTCCAGCAGGGAAATATTTAAAGGATTAGGCAACACCAGGTCCTTGTCAGGTCCCAGGGGCTGCATCTGCATCTCCTCTTCCTGCCCAGGGCTAGCCACCAACTGCTTGGATGAGACAGTAGTAGCTATAGGCCCTTTTGACCTTGCCATCACCTGAGAGGCCAACACCTTGGACCGGCCTACCAACACAGGGTCCATGACCCACTTCCTGGGCCTACCTCTGCTGCGCCTAGCAGGGTCTCCCTCACCTGGCTGCACTGTGGGAGTGGGCACCACACCTTCAGGACTTCTCCTAAGACTGTCAGACAGTGACTGGACACCCTCCTGGACGCCTGTCAACTCTGGGACAGAGCCCTGGTCGATGAGCATCACGGGACCACCGTTATTCCCTACAGGTGGTGTCAACAGTTGAGAAACCTTCTGGTTGTTGGCCTGAGCTCTAGTCAAGGCTCCACACTCTACCACAGAAATCAGGGCAGCACAGATGTCCAAGTCCTCATGAAAACTTCCCATCAAATCCCTCCTCCTGGACAGGGCGTCAGGCACCACATTCTGCGTACCAGGAATGTACCTCACAGAGAAAGGTCCAAACCCCCCAGGAACTCCATCCATCCAGCCATCCTCTTACTCATCCGGGTCTGTTCCAACACATGTACCAAGGGCCTGTGGTCAGTCATCAGGGTAATAGACTCGTTGCCCTGTCCATCCTGGCGCTGCTGGCCACAGAAAACTGAGCCCCCTTCAGTAGGTGTTCCCACTTGTGACAGGCCACCACCAATCCCAGCAGCTCCTGCTCATGAACAGGGTAGTTACGTTCTGCAGACGTCATACTCCTGGACATGTATTCCACTGGTTGAGGGCCCTTACCATGATCTTGCATTAGTACTGCACCAATAGCACCCTGTGAGGCATCAGACCTAACCTGGTATGGCAAGTCTGGGTTGGGGCCCACCAACAAGGGAGCAGTGGTAAGCTTCTGCTTCAACACATCAAAAGCTTGCTGGCATGCTGCAGTCCACTCAAAGGGAACATCCTTCTTGAGCAGGGCTAACAGGGGACCAGAGATGGCCGCCATGTCAGGAATGAACCGTCGGTACCAGCCCACCAGGCCCAGAAAGGATCTGACATCATGAGCTGACTTCAACACAGGCCACTCCAAAACAGCAGAGACCTTGCTGGCCTCAGGAGTCATACCTGCAGCGCTCAGCTGGTAGCCCAGAAACTTCACCTCTTGGCCCCACTCCACCTTGGACCTCTTCACCGACAGATGATACTGATGGATCACCTTAAGGACCTCCTCCACGTTCTCCAGATGCTCCCTGAAGGTACGAGAGTGTACCAGAATGTCGTCCAGGTAGACGACCACACAAGTCCTGAAGACCACCCTGGTAGTGTCACACAAGTGGGCAATGTCTTGAACCTGGGGTTGCGAAGGTCAGGTGAGATCTGGGGCAGGGCATTTCCAGTCAGGTGGCCAAAGATGGCATTGACAAACATCTGCATAGTGGCAGGACTGTTAGAGGCACCCATGGGCATTACTGTCCACTGGAACTGTCCCCATGGAGTAGAAAAGGCCGTCTTGGGGATGTCCTCAGTAGCCACCCTGATCTGCCAGAAAGCATGCCTGAGGTCAAACTTGGTAAAGAAGGCAGCTCCTGCAGTCCTCTCCAGCAACTCATCAATTCTGGGCAGAGGGTACCTGGACTTGACAGTCACCTTGTTCAGTCCCCTCAGGTCAATGCACAACCTCCACCCCCCATCATGCTTGGGTACAAGCAAACACCCAGAACTGAAAGGACTGTTAGCTGGGAGGATCAGACCAGCCTCCAACAGGCCAATAAGTATGGTCTTCAGCTCTGCCATCTCTGCAGGGCCCATCCTGTACATAGGCACAAAAGGAGGACGAGCACCCTCTACCAACTTGATGACATGTGTGATGGGTCCCTCAGGAGGATACTGGGGCATCTTGTCCTCAAAGATGGCTCCATACCTGTCCAACAAGGCATCATGCTGCTGTTGTTGCTCAGTGGTGACAGTAGAACTGACAGCATTGACAGAATGACCACTAGCAGACTCAGGTTCATTAGGCACCAAATGCAGGAAAAAGATGTGTTCCACTGGATAGGTGGCCAAATAAGACAGAGTATGCTTGGCAGACCACACATGCTTCAGTAGGGCAGCCCGTTTCTCCTCCAAAGTCGGCTCTTGATCCACCCCTTTCGCACCTGCTTCCCCTCCCTTGCCATCATTGACAGCTGTCTGTGTGGAACAGCACTCAGTGGCTGTTCTTCTCCCCCCTGGCAACACACAGGTAGCATCCCACACTGTCCCATCCTTGAACTGGACCACCCTGTCAGGCCAAGAAATAGCAGGATTGGTGTCAGACAACCATGGGATCCCCAAAATCACATCTGCTGCCGTGAGGGGAATGACATCTGCTGTCACTTCCAAAGTCTGGGATGAACAAACTTGGAAGATGAGCTGCACGTAGCCAGGTGAGCAGCTTCTCCTGCCATCAGAATACTGCACCATGACAGGTGTGGGGTGGGCAAACACAGGCAACTTCAACTCCTGCACCAAGGATGCAGCAATATAATTACTGCCAGCACCAGAATCAATCATAAACAAGCAAGCTGGCTGAGCCAAGGGGACTGGCACGTTGAGGAGCCTAGCCTGAAACTTGAGTAAGAGACCTGGTACAGGAGGACCCACAGGGACAGCAGGATCAGAAGCATCCACAGTGTTCACTGGCCTAACGTCAACAGCAGGCAGGTCAGACCTGGCCATGACAGAAGGATGACCTGGGGACCCAACTAGTTTTTTGACTCAGGTGGGTCTGGGAGTACTCCACTGCCTGAAGGTGGAAGCTGCTCAGGTGGTTCTGGAGGCTCATCCTCGTTCCCCCCATCCTCCTCATCTGCCAGCAGCTGCATGAGAGCGTTCACCATCCTACGCTTATCCTGTCTGCTGAAGGGCCGAGCGCGGGACTGGAACCTCCCAGAGGGCTGGAAGTTGGGCTGGAACCCTGGCTGCATCCGGTGATCGCCAGCAGGAACGCCAGGAGGTAGGCTGGGTGGCCTGGGAGATGGCAGGTGTTACGGCCCAGACCTTTGTATGGGCGTAACAATGCCTTCAATAAATAAGTCGAAAGTCAGTTGTTATTCGTTTGGGACTTTCGATAGCTCGCTTTCATAGTCCGACGGACTATAGGACTCAGTTCGGGACTTATTTGGGAATTTGTCCTAAGTTCGGGACTTGTGTGTGTTTATTCGGTACTTTGTATGTTCCGGACCAGTTATTTTGGGCCTAGCCAGAAGTACGAGATCTTCTAGGGGCCGGACCGGCCCTAGACGTCAGACAGAACCTATTGGGGCTTGACGGCAGTATCTGGAAGATCGGCGCGCATGTCGGCGCGCCTGCACACCAACTTGCCAGCTTGGTAGCGCAGCTAGGTGAAATTGGTCTGTGGACGATGGACTCTCTCTCTTTGGTTTGATGATTAATGAAACGAGTGTTGACGACTCTCTCAGACCAAGGGGCACTAGTCCGGATGTCATTTGCCTCACATGTGACATGCCGTGTTATATAGCTAGATTAATTAATCATGCTATAAGGCCTAGCTGAGGATAAACCGCTGCTCAGTTAGTCAATTTACTGCGATCTTTGCTTGCTATCGCGGTACGCGGATGCGCGGCTATGCCGGCTTATTAAACTGCACCTTATACTAGATTAGATCTTTCGCACCGTCCGGCTCGGGACGTAACACTGGTATCGGAGGTAGTTCTAGAGGTTTTCCACAGGTGCTCGCGAAGAGCCCTCGTGTTTAAGCCGCAAGGTGCATTCTTAATAGCGCAGGGCCTGCGCTGGACCGGCCCAATATTTAGTGAGATAGAAAGCCGAGTTCGACCCGCCAGCCTGGGCAGCTGGCTGTGGTGAAAGGCGGCATCGTCTAGCTGAAAGGGCGGTCAAAGTGTAGGGCTTAGAAGCATCACCTGTCGACTGGGCACCGACGGGGAGCTCGGCTCCGCACCACTACAAGGAATCGGCGCCACAAGCTAGGGAGGAAAGTCGGCTGCGCAACGCCAAGGTACGTTTTGTCATACAGTATGTGGTAGTAGCTTGCAGCCAACCGCTTTGCTCCGACTCTCTTACCTGCAACGCGTAGGATGTGCGCACATCCTTGTTGTTTTGTTTGTGAATTTGTCGTTTCTGTGACGTATTGTGACTAGCGTCCTGGCTGCGAAAGCTGTGGGCGCTGGTAGGGTGGTTTCCGTGGCTTCGTCCTTGCGAAAAGGCGGGCAGTTATCACGGAGGCTACCCTCTTGTATGGAATTAGGGGCGCGAAGCTCCTGATTTCTGTGATAGTGATTAGATTAGAGCCAGTTGGCATCCCACCCCTGTGACAGGTCACACACTAGAGGTAAAAAGGTTCCTTTCTCTTTTCTATCTCTGTCTGCTGGCAATAGACAACGTGTGTGATGGCTAATAGTAATAATAGAAATAATATTAGATATAATAATGGACTTGGGGGTTGGGATAGTGATGTATCTAGGCAACTTTACTATGCTGTGGCACATGATGGAGGCACAGGGAAAGTAGGTATTTTCTATAGCTGGGTAGACTGCAAGAACTATATAGTGGATAGGCATAGGGCTATCTTTAAGGGATTCAAGACAGCATGGGAAGCAGATAGGTTTATCCAGGAATACATGACACGTCCAGTAGGCTTGCACGTAGAGGCACCACCTCAGGAGATTAGGACTCGCCCAATGCCTAGGGGCCGTAGTTGTGCACCCAATAGTGCAACAGTAGAGAGCAGGACGGGGGACACACAGGCTGTCACAGTCACGTTCAGCCAACTCACTGTCAGCACCCCACCTAGGCAGCCACCTAGTTTCTAGAGGAGTAGAGTACTAATTATAGCTTACTATATAATAGCTACATTAGCAGAATAACGTAGGGCAGTCGCTTGGTTGATTGCTTGTGGGCATGTGCATGGCATTTTCCTCCTTCTTCTCTCTCCTTCCTTCCTTCTCTTGTGGATGTGGTACTGGTAAACATGCCGCGGGGTAAAAAGAAGGTACGCGGCACGACTAGGAGTCATTCCGAGGAGGGAGGTGCAGACTTGGATAGGCAGGGCAGCCCAGAGTACCAAGTACAGGAGGTATCACAACAGGGCTCGTCCTACCAGCAAGGCAGTCCTGTAGGTCACCCAGGTGAGCTGGCTAGTACCTCCCGTGAGCCGCGAAGGCCACGAGGAGCGGATAGGATGGATAATAGCGAGGAATACCAGCCGCAGCGAATGCAGGCTGAGTATAACCAGCTGATGGAACGGGCAGGTGATGAGACCCGGCCCAGATCGAATCCCACGAGTGCAGCCCAGCACCAGTCAGTGCAGCCGCAGCAACACCCGCCAGGCAGCCGCAGCAGCACCCAGTGCAGTCCCCACAGCAGCATTCGGAACAGCAACAGCCGTTGTCGCAGCAGTGGCAGCAGCATCCAGTACAGCAGCAGCAGCCACCGCCGCCGCAGCAGCAACAGTGGCAGCAGCAGCCAGTACAGCAGCAGCAGCCACCGCCGCCGCCGCAGCAACAGTGGCAGCAGCCGCAGCAGCTTCCGCCGTTGCAGCAGCAGCAGCAGCCGCTAAGCCAGCCGACCGGGTCGCAGATGTTGGTCCGCTTAGTCAGAACGCGACCTATTATCACGCGCAACGTGCCCAACGATTACAACATCCCTGGGCGAGCGGTCGACGGGTTTCTTTTAGCAGTGACCTGCAGTCCAATGCGACATCGCTGTGGACCCAGGACGAGGCTAGGGTTCCACCGCCGGTATACGATGAGGCTGGGCCCGCGTCGTCCCATCCGGCGCGCAATGTCCCAGCAGCCGGACCTGCGCGGCCGAGCGTGTCGCATGGCAATAACCTCAACTTGAGTCGCATGGCACCCAGTGATCCTGGCTACGCGCATCCCTCGTCTGTCTGGCTACAACGCAGCGCGACTAGGTCAGCGCCTGCATCGGCAGATGACTCGTTGTCGATCTTTAATGTTCCGCCGTATCGCGCAGTGGGCGGACCTCGGGCCGACGCGTTTAAGGCGCCGCCCATGCCTGACTTTAAACCAGTGCCCAAGCTGCGCGCGACTATGAACCCTCGCGAGATCGACGAATGGACGCGTATGTGGGTACAGATCTACTGGGCGTGGTGCAACCACAATGGGTGGGAGCTAGCTACCGAGGTTCTTATCTCCTACGTCGTCACCAACTGCATGGATCCCTCAGTGGTCGGCATACTCAACTGTGAGAGTGTCGCGTCGCGCTTGTACCCTCGCACAGTAGAGGAGCTACTAGAGCGCATTGAGCGCAAGCTGGTGCCCCCTGACTGGAAGCTCCACGAGCGTCTGGCTTTTCCAAGCTACGCCAAGGCACCACACCGTTCCGCGAGTTTCTGACAGAGTTTGAAGCATTCTCGGCTCGCCTTGAGGACTTGACCTGGACCGAATATAGGTCGCGGTTCATTGAGGCGCTGAGTCCGGAGCTCCTAGATGAGGTGCTAAAGCGCTTTGCTGAGATACCGTGGGAGCAGTGGGATGTGATCGAGATCCAGCAGTACCTTCTAAAGGTGTCAGATGTGCTCGCACGCCGCCGCGCAGCGGTCACCTATCGGCATGCTGGTGCTGCACCGCGTCGCGTCCACTTCACTACGGTGGACCAAGATGGGTCCTCTGAGGACATTATCGACCACGAGCAGGAGGACGGCGAGTATGAAGCGCCCCAGGTCAATGCAATCGATGCGTCCAAGGCGCGATGCTTCCGGTGCGGCGAGGTCGGTCATCTCAAGAAGGACTGCACGCGACCACCACGGGATCGCGATCGTGGCGACGAGCAGACGTCACCCCGTTTCTCCGGGCCTGCCTTCGGTAAGCGCCCGGAACAAGCACGGCGCCCAGACCGGCCTCGCAACGCGGGCGAGCGCGCAGCCAAGTTGCAGGACGCCCGGCAGCGTCCCACGCAGCACCAGACGCCCCGCGCTACGGGTCCTTCGTTCCAGCGGGTGAACCGCGAGTTGAATGAGTTGTTCTCACAGCAACAGGACTCGGGTAATGGCGCCTCGGGGGTTATGGATGGCAAGGCGGTCGCCGGCTATGGGCATGGCGACGAGGAGGATAGAGGGGGAAGAGTGGACCGGGCGGTCGAACGAGGCGGTCTCCCGGCCCTCCGTTCCTCGTGCGTAGTGTCCCTGCCTACACGGATAGAGGTAGATGTAGGACAGGTAGATAGGGTAGCGCAAGTCAATAACGTCGGGCAGATAGACAGCTTAGATAAGGACACCCCGTTGGTAGCGAATACCAGCGCGGGCGCAGAATCAGTCGTTACAGTAGATAGTCGCACCCCGCTTGTAGCGAATACAAGTGCGGATGCATCCTTGGGCGAGACTCTGCCCCAAGCACGCAGCCGGCCACGGGTAGCGCAGCGAGCTCCGACCAGCCTACGCGCGCAACTCCGGCTGGTACCCGCAACTTGCTCCTTTTTAGGGGAGGTCTGGCTGTACCGGGATCAGCATTAGACCCCTACCTCAAGGACAAGACCGTCATGGACGTGCAGTTCATGGTGGACACGGGTGCGTCTACGTCGTTCATCAACGAGGCATTGGCGCGTCGCGCAGGATACGACATCCGGCCACATGCGACAGTGGTGAATGTGACCTATTCAGATGGTCGCAAGAGCCCCTCGCCTGGTCGGGTTGAGATCAAGGCTGTGATTCAAGGCATCCCTGTGGAGCTCCAGCCACGGTCGCACCGCTCGGAGCTGCCGACATCATCATCGGCATCGACTGGCTGGACGCGCAGGATGTGGACATTAGCATTCGGCGTCGCGTGGTGTGGTTCCCTGACGGTTCCTTTTGGAGTCCTGTCAGCGAATACCAAGTGCAGGGCCCCGACGTGCATAACATCACGCACGAGCGGGAAGTCACCCAGCCCCGCAACAAGTCGCCGCACAGTCGCTATCTGTTCCACACCGGTCGCACGACCCAGGACGACCTGTCTCCCGACTGGGAGGCCGCGCGCGAGGACGTGCGCGCCCCCGGGGAAAGGGAGGGGTCCCGGTCACGAGTGCCACTCAGCCACGTGGTACCGGCTCAGGGAATTTTTCACCTGCAGCGCATCGGGCCCCCTACCATTTTTTCGGAGTACGTGCACCAAACCCTTGAGGAGGAGGCGGACACGTACACGATCACTTCTGTCCTGGAGACGTTGATTAGTCGGTTCACTGTCACGGAGCCCGCGGCCTTAGAAGGCAATCAGGTCGCACCCCAAGCAGATGGGCAAGCTCCCGTGCAAGTTCCAGGACGGGCGACTCTATGTCATGGTGAGGCCAGACTGCTGGCGCCTGTACGTCCCGGAGTTATGTCGAGCGGCTCTGCTCCATGAGCTCCATGACTCTCTCGCCGGTGGCCACCAAGGGATCCACCGCTTGCTGCCACGGGCCAGAAAGAACTTCTATTGGCCAGGCATGCGAGAGTACATTGAGACGTACGTGCGCGAGTGTCCATCATGTCAGATCATGAAGTCCCGCAATACGGGCTCACAGGCGGTCCCCCAGACCCTACCAGACCCGATGGGCCCTTGGGATTCCCTGATGATGGATTTTGTTGGCCCCTTCCGGAAGACCAAGAATGGCAACAGCATGATTCTGGTTTTCCTGGACCGTTTGACGCGCATGTGTCACCTGGCACCATGTCCGGCCGAACTCACGGCCGAGGCTTGCGCTAAGCTATACCTTCACCACGTGTTCAGGTACCACGGACTCAGCCGGCAATTCATATCGGACCGAGACAAGCTGTTCACGGCCCGCTTCTGGCAGGAGTTCTTTGAATGCCTGGGCACCAAGGTGTCGCTGGGGACAGCATATCACAGCTCGTCCTCCCACCTGGTGGAGAGGCTGAACCGCACAGTGCAAGAGACCATGCGCCACTACACCGACGCGGTGGGAAGCAACTGGGAAGAGTTCTTGGGTTTGGTGGAGTTCTCCCTGAATAACGCCCCCCAGGCAGCTCATGGCTTCACACCATTCTTCCTCAACACGGGCAGGCATCCGCTCACGCCGACTGACCTTCTCACAAGCCCAGCCTTAGCTGAAAAGTCGGTCCGGCGAGACACCCTCGAAGGGGTGGAGAGGCTGCTGGTCCAGATGCGCCAGGCCCATGACAGTGCGGTCAAGGGCTACCGGGCCGCCGCAGAGCGCTACATGGCGAGGACTGCTGGCCGCCTAGATGCGCGCACGCCGGCCATCGAGGTGGGCGACTGGGTACTGGTGGAAGGCCCCCGCCTAGGACGTTTCTCTGAGAAGGTAGAGGGTGAGCTCAAGACAAAGCTCCGTCCTATGTTCCTGGGGCCACACAAGGTTCTGGAGAAGCTTGGAGATGTGATGTTCAAGGTGGACATCCCGAGCTCCTGGAACACTTCCTCCAACTTCCATCGAGACCAGCTCAAGTTATACCACCAGAACTCCATCCAAGGTCGGCTCAACCCGCCGGCCCCTGTCGAGTACAACCCCGAGACTGGAGAACAGGAAGACGAGGTGGCCGAGATCGTGGGCCACCGGGACATCAAGCGTGGGAGAGGTAGACAGCGACAGTATCGCGTACGGTGGCGTTTTGCTCAGCATGATTACGAGGATTCGTGGCGAACCGAGAATGAGCTAGAAGGGTGTGAACGTCTGCTTCGCGAGTATAAGGCCAGCATGCCCTCCACTAGGCTACCGCGAAGGTAGTAGTGGTGGGGGCGCTATGACAACGGGCTTGATCACGTGTAGCCAGGATGCCGCGAAGGCACTTGTGTTATTCACGTCGATGTGTACGCACCATCGTGGTAATTGGGTCGAAAAGCATCCCCAACGCCACGTGCAAGCAGGGCCGACTCGGCGAACGGGCGGTTCTGTCACACCTGTGGTGACACCGATCCAGCAACAGGACGGTGATGCCGTGCGAACCATTCGGACTCAGGGCACGGGCGGAATGACGGTTCTTGTCGGGACGGGACCGACCCGGCGAACGGGCGGCTCGACCGACCCGACTAAGCTCGATTCCGAGGATATCGAGCGCAAGCAACCAGAAACGCCCCCAAGTGGAACCGGATGCCCAGCGAGGAGTTAGACGTCGCGCATGTACGAACGAGGTGTCGGCGGGCAGCGTCTCCGCGGATTCCCAGAGTCCGCGCCGAGAATGCGAACTTACTCCGAGCGGTTGCCCGCGTGGAGACGTCCCGCGCCCATATACCAGAGAGGCGTGGCCCGATACCAGCGGTGGGCTTTATATCTCCCGCGCAGGGGTCTTTGCTCGTACAGGCGGTGGCTCGACCGGCGCCATGGACGGTGGGCGCTTACGTCAGCGCGTTTCCCGGCCCACAACGAGTACGCCCCTTACGTGAGTTTCGGGGTGTTCCCGTCTACATTGAACTCCCACCACCGCCGTTCGTGGCCGTCGACAGCGCGGACTATCATCGACCGCAACCGCTGCACTTTGAGGCAGGAACTCATGCGTATGTGGAGCGAGGCTCCATGCGCGAGCTAGTCTGCTTCGACTTGCACCCAGGGAGGGCGGCCCCGCGACCCCAGGACTGCCTCGAATCGACGCCAGAGGGTTCTGGTACGCGTTACGGCCCCAAGCGGGAGCTGCCAAAATACATGGTAGATGGTAAACCTCGAAAGGTTGACTGTCCCAAGTATGCTCCGTGCGAGGGAGAGGCATTCCTCGACTGGGTTGTGCCCAACTTTGTGAGGGCTCCGGGCTTTCGCTTCAACGCTCTCCAGGTGCGCGTCGTAGTGTTGACCATGGCGGGGGTTTCTTTGCGGAGCATGGATGTGGGGTTATTGATTGGAACGCGGGCACAATCATGTTCACGCACCCGCAATACCTGGCCGCATTCATGTCGTACTGGCCCCCGGGACGTGGGTAGACCTCGCTCAAACGCGCACCAACGTGAACGAATACCAGCTCGCATACAATGCGGATCACCTCGCTAACCCCGGGAAGATCCTCGAGGAAATTGGTGAGCAGGGTCGCCAGGTACTCCACGAGTATCGTCAACGGAAGGCGCGGTCGGGAGGGGTGGGCCCTAGCATTGGAGGAATGTGAGGGTCGCGACCTCCTCATGGACAGTCTTGCAGACGGGATGACGAGTTCAGCGCTTGCGCGCGCATCTCCGCACAGGCAAGACGTGATTCAGCTTGGTGGTCCTCCCTGCATCGACCGCATTGGACAGTTCTGCACGCGAGCACCTCCCGTAGTCGCTGATGACGACTGCCGTGATCCATATTTTGGCCTTTGCTCGGCGGTGGCGTTTACAACGCTGTCACATGCTGGCGCGTGCGCGCCCCGCGGATCACTGTTGCGCACCCCAACTGTTGCGTGCCCGCCACTGTGCATGGTCGCGCGCAACATGTCTGCCACGCGCGATTATTATCCCAGTTGTGATAAGCATCGTCGCCTGCAACCATGCATCCGGTAGTATTGGTATCGGTCGACCCCATCAATTGGGTTAATTGTCTTGCATGGCGTTGATTGGTGTGCGCCTCTGATTCGGGTCGCTGGCGGAATTTTATATGCTGCCGCGGCCCTGCACTAGCGCGGTCGCCAGGGAGGGCAGCGGTGAGGGGAAATTAATTGATGGATTTGTGGGAAGTGGGGGGAGATTCCAGGAAGGATTATGGGGGTTCCTGTTCCTGCTGTTCCAGTCCAGAGATCCAGAGTCCAGTCACATTGCCCTCATGGATTGCAACGGGATGGCGACAGCATCCCATCGGCTATCAAGGAATTGTCCTTGTGTGGCAACGCCGGGGAGAATTGGCTTTACTAACCCGCTGGCGAACAGGGGTTGGGACATAGTATCCCCATGGCCGATTTTGTACTATTGTTCTCTATAGCTGACTGCCCAGCCTGGGCAATTGTCGCTTTTGTGTGTTGCTTGTTTTGCTTGCAAGAGCTTCTTTTTTTTCTTGTTTGTTTGTTTGTGTTAATTGTCTTGTTGCGTGCGCCCCAAGCCTGGACGATATAGCTATCGTCCCCTGGGGAAGGGAGGAGTGTTACGGCCCAGACCTTTGTATGGGCGTAACAATGCCTTCAATAAATAAGTCGAAAGTCAGTTGTTATTCGTTTGGGACTTTCGATAGCTCGCTTTCATAGTCCGCCGGACTATAGGACTCAGTTCGGGACTTATTTGGGAATTTGTCCTAAGTTCGGGACTTGTGTGTGTTTATTTGGTACTTTGTATGTTCCGGACCAGTTATTTTGGGCCTAGCCAGAAGTACGAGATCTTCTAGGGGCCGGACCGGCCCTAGACGTCAGACAGAACCTATTGGGGCTTGACGGCAGTATCTGGAAGATCGGCGCGCATGTCGGCGCGCCTGCACACCAACTTGCCAGCTTGGTAGCGCAGCTAGGTGAAATTGGTCTGTGGACGATGGACTCTCTCTCTTTGGTTTGATGATTAATGAAACGAGTGTTGACGACTCTCTCAGACCAAGGGGCACTAATCCGGATGTCATTTGCCTCATGACATGCCGTGTTATATAGCTAGATTAATTAATCATGCTATAAGGCCTAGCTGAGGATGAACCGCTGCTCAGTTAGTCAATTTACTGCGATCTTTGCTTGCTATCGCGGTACGCGGATGCGCGGCTATGCCGGCTTATTAAACTGCACCTTATACTAGATTAGATCTTTTGCACCGTCCGGCTCGGGACTGTCAGCCGTAGTGGGCCAAGGCAGTCCCGGCACTAGTTTTTTGGCTGACAGTTAGCCGAATTAGTGGGACGACACTAATGTATTTTTCCAGGCTATTTAATTCGTGCTACGAATTTTTAGTGCTGCGTTTCAGGTCCGAGATGCTATACGGACCACTATACTAGACTCTTTGTGGTTATTTTCAGGGTCGAGATGCTATGTGAAATGTTACGAGATATTCTAGTGCCCATGATACTGTGAGGGCTTCGTATCTGTTAGTTCGACGGAATCTTTTAGTCCGCTTGTCTGTCTATGCGACTTTTGGACTTGTGCGTTTTTTCCGCCGTTTGTGTCTCAGACTACTAGCCGTTGTGATGCTAAAAGGGATCCGCGCTTCGCGCAGTACTTTAGACTGTACCGTTCGAGAAAAGTGTACCTCTGTGTAGGCGCGTTGCGCCACACCTCCTATGTTTGATGCTGCCTTGGAGGCGCTGCGACTTTGCTCCAGCATGTCATACATTGCATTCTACTAGTCCTGATTTTGGTACGCCGCGCCACCTACCAGTGTGAGCGCCGGCACTTGTGGTGGCCCACACTTATGTTGTATGAGCCGTAAGATTTTATATCGACGGTCAAAAGTGCTCAGCCGCCACACATGACCTAGGACAAAAGTGATGCACCTGTGCACGATGCTCTAGTTCTCACGTAATTTATACCACTGGACTCCAGCCATGGAGTCTGGGGTGTGTGGGGCTCGGAACAATTGAAAGTAATGTGTTTTTAATACAACATTCCTTTATGATTGGAAAGATCGTTCCTCCAATACCTTAATTGTTCAACATGGTATCGAGCCAGAAAGTGACAGGCAAAATCTGGTGAAGCCAAGCTTCATACACTTCACCTTGTCCAAGACTGTGAGGGGGACGCCCCACATCTACATTGCAGTCGTTGGATGCGCCTTTTTCGCTTCTTCTTGTTGAAATCGGGCCACCCAATTTGTGGGAGGTGTTCTTCTTGAGGGAACTGCAGTGTTCTGCTGAAAGTGTAAGACCCTTGGCATAAGGGCCACTTGAGTATTGGGAAGGTTGTCTTTATTCTTGAAGAATCTTTCCTGTGGAGACGTTTTCCTTTGGAGAAAACGTTTTTCTGTTCTTCCTGGGCAGTAAAAATCTGGTTTTTCTGCAACATTTTTCAGTGGGGAGAAACTTGTCTATGCAAAGAGATTTGACCACTGCTCTGTGGTGTCCCAGATCTGCTGGAGATCCTATTGTCATTCCGGATCCTGATTACAACACCGGCCATCAGGGGGTGTCCCCTTCTCCGAACAGAGCATCTGTGGAAGTACAGTATAGGGGCACCAGTTTTAATTGGGAGATCGTGTGCACCCCTCGAACTCTGCGCCGTTTGGCGGAATTTTTAGACCAGCTCATCCCTGAGGAGTCCACAATAGTTCCTGAGAATCCTACAGTTCGTCCTACTGGTGAGGAGTGACAGTGATTGGTGCGACCATCCTGAGTAGGTTTGAAAATGTCTGGGAATATGACCAATACACAATCTGTTATTTCCAACGCCAAGAACATTCCCACTTTTGATGGATCAGACGTGGGGAAGTGGGACACAACTGTTATCAGGTTTCAGCGTCTCTTGAAGGCGCATGAGTTGCAGGGGGTTTTGACTGGTGATGTCACCGATGCAAAGAAGGATGCAGCGGTGTTGTCTGCCATGAGCACGTTTCTGGATGGCTCCGCTCTGTTACTCATCAAGCGGGCGGACACCTCTCAGGAGGCGTGGGCCATTCTTACAGACCGCTACGGCAAGGACAAGACTACGGAGACGTATCGCATGGAGCTGCGGCAGAAGCTGACATCCAGGGATCCTGTCACGGAGAAACCTCTCCGGCCAGTCCTTGTGGCCAGGGAGTACACACGCGACGAGTATGAGTCCCTGGGAGGCAAGTTCGCTGACCTGGACCTTGTTTTGTCTACTCATGACGTGATGCCGGCTAGTATCCGAGCTGTGATGGCTGGACAGGACATCAAGGTGCACGAGATGTCCTGGGCCGATTACAAGGCTCGAGTACTGAGGGTGGAGGACAGCCTGAATGCACAAGCGGCTGTTCTCAAAGCCGCCAAGGGGGGCAGCAGCTCTGCTGCCACTGACCCCACGGGGATCCTGGGGGCTTTCGCCACCATGGGGGTGGATGATCGGCGGGGGAAATGTCACCACTGTGGTAAGCCTGGCCACAAGGTGGCAAACTGTTTCAAGAAGCACCCTCATCTCCGCAAGGGGGGAAAGGACGGAGAGGCCAAGACGCAGGCCAACTTGACGTCCACTCCTGATCAGCAGGAGGCACTGGAGGTGCCCCCTGGTTTTGTTTTCCACACTGTCGTGGAGGCTCCCGCTGACCAACTGTAGTATTTGTTTAGTGGTGCGTTGCTCCAGGGGCGCCCTGGCCACCATACCTTTTCGAGTCATTGTCTCCAGCTTGTCCCACTAAGGGGGGTGTCAGCCGTAGTGGGCCAAGGCAGTCCCGGCACTAGTTTTTTGGCTGACAGTTAGCCGAATTAGTGGGACGACACTAATGTATTTTTCCAGGCTATTTAATTCGTGCTACGAATTTTTAGTGCTGCGTTTCAGGTCCGAGATGCTATACGGACCACTATACTAGACTCTTTGTGGTTATTTTCAGGGTCGAGATGCTATGTGAAATGTTACGAGATATTCTAGTGCCCATGATACTGTGAGGGCTTCGTATCTGTTAGTTCGACGGAATCTTTTAGTCCGCTTGTCTGTCTATGCGACTTTTGGACTTGTGCGTTTTTTCCGCCGTTTGTGTCTCAGACTACTAGCCGTTGTGATGCTAAAAGGGATCCGCGCTTCGCGCAGTACTTTAGACTGTACCGTTCGAGAAAAGTGTACCTCTGTGTAGGCGCGTTGCGCCACACCTCCTATGTTTGATGCTGCCTTGGAGGCGCTGCGACTTTGCTCCAGCATGTCATACATTGCATTCTACTAGTCCTGATTTTGGTACGCCGCGCCACCTACCAGTGTGAGCGCCGGCACTTGTGGTGGCCCACACTTATGTTGTATGAGCCGTAAGATTTTATATCGACGGTCAAAAGTGCTCAGCCGCCACACATGACCTAGGACAAAAGTGATGCACCTGTGCACGATGCTCTAGTTCTCACGTAATTTATACCACTGGACTCCAGCCATGGAGTCTGGGGTGTGTGGGGCTCGGAACAATTGAAAGTAATGTGTTTTTAATACAACATTCCTTTATGATTGGAAAGATCGTTCCTCCAATACCTTAATTGTTCAACAGGGACGTAACAGCAGGGCGCCAAAAGGTCCTCTCGTGGCAGGGGGAAACTGGTCCCGTCTGGGGCAGTCCCGTGCAAAGTGACCTGGCTGGTTGCAGATAAAACAGTTACCCTGGGTGGGATCCAGGGCATTGAGCTCCCCCAGGAGGTCATCCAGCTGGTTCAGGGACTTCTTGATGGGTGGCACTGGCGTGGCCACAGGCTCCCCGACTTGACAGAAAATGCAGGCACACGGCAGAGGGTGAGCACATAAGACAACACCTTGTCCCATTGCCAGTCCACGTAGTCGAACTGGGAGAAGTGCTTGTCCACATCCAGTCGCACGTGTGGAGCCATGCCATGCAGTAGTCTGTGAAGCGCCTCTGCGTCAGAGCATTGGGGAATCTTAGCTCTAAGGTTGGTGAATTGCTCCACGAACTGTGGCAGCGTCAAACCAGCCTGCGTACAGTTAGCCAGTGCGTCCCGATCCATGCGAAGCTGATCCTGGGGTAACAGAAACCGGCGAAAGCCCAACAGGAGAGAGGGGAGGTCGGTACACGCACGTCCAGCCATGCAGGCAGCCACAGAACGCAAAAACTCATCAAAGCGGTCGCTGGCACTGTCGCTCATCCGCTGCCTAACCATTCTCTTCTGGATGTCCATCGTGAGACGTTCCTCTGCCTTGGGCCCGTAGTTGGCGAAGTGAATAGCGAAGACATCCTGAAACTTGGTGGAGAAATGGTCGAAGCTGCGATGGGTAAGGTTGGTCAGCGATAGCTTGTCTACCGACTCCACCTTGGGAAAAGGAACAGTACGAGGATACAAAGACGTGAGCTCCATTACTGGGGCGTGTGGTACATTCTGACTCTCCGGCATTGTCGCAGCCACCGAGAGCCGTGGAGGCTCATGCCCCTGTGCATCTGTCCCTTCATCAACAAAAGGAGCGTCAACCGCATATACCCTTCGTGTACCCAGTGTTGGAGACGGTTGATCCTCGAAAACAGACTCTCCATCGCCCGCCTGCCCTTGCGACTCAAGTTGCTGCACACGCGCAATAGTCCTACCCACACTCTTCTCCAGCGCTTCCGCCACACTTCTAGCTCTCGCAGCTTCCTCACGTTCATGTTGTAATCGAATTTTCTCCGCTGTCAGCTCGTCAGCCGCTAGCCGAGTGCCGTCTCGCCCCGGCACCGTGTTGTAGCCAAAACGAATAGCCGAACCGTATTCGGGTGCTGGCGAACGCGTGTCCTCCACGTTGGAGAACCGTGGTCCACCTCTACCAGTGCCACGCAGGGAGGGCTCGCCTGGTTGCACACCGAGGGGCAAGATGGAGAACTTTGGGCCGACCGACAGCGAATATCTGCGGGAAGCAGACATTAAGGTGGTATCTCCAAATAGTTGACGTCTGGGAGTAGATGATGAAACCCTTTCATCACCGGTCGTCCGTTGAGCTGCTAAAGATGTGGTTGCATCTTCAACTCTCTTACTTGATAATAACGGTGGTTGTGTCTCCGGGTTACTCATCACTCCATGGGTCGCGCATGCCGGACTGGGGAACGTTAGAGACTTGTGAGCTCAAAGCAGCTCTCAGAGCAAGACTGTCACATAAGGATGAGTCACACTCTAAAAACTGTCCGAACACACAGCATAACGTACCCTCTCTGAGTCGGGCAAGAATTCCATTGTTAACCGTGAACTAATACTATCAAGACAACCAACACCTAGGTAGAAACCTCCGATACCAATGTAACGACTAAAAATGTTGTGTTTGCAACAGCCTCAGTTTCAACATTGATGTGAAAAGATCTTTATACCTGGGTTGGAGTCGCGACAGATAACTTCACGTCCAGAGAAGCAATGAAGATGGATCTTCAACAGTTAAGGGAATGAGTCCCCACCCTTGTTAGACACAACAGACAAGTTATATCCAAGTCGACTATCTGTTGAAGTTATAGTTGACTTTTAGCAAGGGTTGTTTGATTGATGAAACAAGGAAACCCTTGAATTACACCATAGCTTTAGCTCTCATACACGCACTGTCCACGGCCGCCACAAACAGGATAAAAGTCATCGTGCACGCAGAGTCGGCTCAACCCTAACCCGGAAGGACCAATCAAAAGTGAGAATCACTCAAGATAAGATCTTAGCCTCCGAATCCTCAACACAACACAAAGCCAGCCCATACGGAATCTCCATGACCTGGAACCAGATCCACCAGGTACAACGGTATTAAAGAGAATCTATGACTGACTGAACAAAACCATGCAAAGTACCCTACGTGGATCAGGCCACGACCAATGAGGGTAGAACAATAAATTCGACAGATCTCAGCAGGCCCAATATCCATCAGACGCCGAAGCCTCCTAACTTCCCAAATAATTGTCCTAAAGAACTCATAATAAGATCAACAGTAGGAAAACTTTGGATGTAACATTTGGTTGTTACACGATGGAGGGGTGGGGCGCGTATGACGCTCCGGACATCCTCCTCACACTCCGTGATCAAAGTGGGCATGTTTTTGGGTGTCTAGGTTAGCAAAACAGATGTCATTTTGGCTCAGCACTAGCTCAATTCTCTTTTAGCGTCTACCCAGGTGGCATCACAGGAAAATCAATAACTTGAGCTACGCTTGTCAGAATGAGCTCAAACTTTGGGGTTGTGTTTCCCCCCACTCAGTGGAATTTAAAATGTATGGATGACCCAATCTGATGTGTTAATGATTTGATTTTTTTTTTTGGCTCAAAAAAGTACCCATTTTGCGGGAAAATTAATAACTCAAACAAATGTGACCATTTTGGCCATGTAAATTAATTAATTAAGTTAATAAGCACGTGACTGCGTCACGTGGGTGCCAATACAGAGTAAAGGATCACCTTCAACCCTATATACACAGTGAGAAGGAGGGAGGGCGCCCTAGCTTCTCTCACTGCCGCAGGTGGGCAGGCCACAGAGCGCTCTCTCCACGGCATGGTGCCGGGGCGCAACACTGTGGGTGCAATACAACCAGTGCAATACCATAGGTAGGCTGACGCATAGCTTATGCTACAAATGTGAGGTGGGCTCAAGACGTCGGCTAATTAAGGCGCAAGCTGATGGCCACAAGGTGCCAGAGCTAATTGAAGGTACTATAACGCTGTGCGCTAATATCGTTTCAAGTGCTGTAATGCCTAAGCTATCCCATCATCGATGGGCCATGTAAATAGCCCAGCTTTTTAAAAAGTGGGGGAACTTTGCAGAAATGTATGGGCAGGTCATTTGGATAAGTGGTTTGTCTTGGGCAAAATATCTCATAAATAGCGTCTTTTTCTATTTTTAGCTCGCCACCGGTGCGTGGTTGGGGGTAGTACCCCCAACAAGTGGTGGCATGAATGTCCAAACATCATATTTATGGTACTCAATCATCACTAGATGGTTCCCGAGTGCATTGGAACTGATATTCATTAAAGTCAGTTTTTCAGGCTTTTGGACGTGCGAGTCCCCTAATTAATTAACTAGAAACATCACTCCGTTGGGAGTAAATGTATGTAGCACATAGCCCAGAGTAGTTCGATCAAGCGGCTTCCTCCACCCCATCCATCATGAAATATGTGCTACATGACCCCCCCACGGAGGCATGTTATAATTTAATTTAATTTTAATTTTTAATAGCCCAGAGAAGGGGCATATGGCTTTTAATACATTCTAAGCTACTCCCTGCAAGGGTGGGAATGTAAACGACACTTGCTCGGGGTGCACAAGGGCACCTGCACCCCCATGATCTATCAAGCTATGCCCAGCTAAGGGGGAGCCTGTCATGGGGAGGGAGAATCAACATGGCTAGACAAAAGCTAAGGCATGGCTTCTCAGCAGAGAGTGGCTCCCTGCGTAGTCACAGCAGTAACTAAATAATAAAGCTAGGCATCATCTGGGTGATGGCGCGTCATGGGCACACATGTACATGACTGATGAATGCTCATGAATCAGATGGTATAGTGCCTGTAGTAGGCGTGCATGTACAAGGCCACTGTCTAACTATTCTACACTGGCTACTGCTGTATTCCCCTAAGCTGGGGCGGCTGGAGTCGCTGGGGCCGCGGTGGTCGAGGGGGTCGCGTGCCAGGGCTTGTGGCCGACGTAGATGGCTGCCCCCTTCCAGTACACCGGCTGGCCCGCCTTGGTTTGCCGGAGCTGGAGGTAGGTCGGCCATAGCTCCCGTCGCCGTTGTTGCTGCGCCAGGGTCAAGTCGTTGTCGACACGGTGAAGGGAGTTTTCTCGAGCCGCTTGCGGTGTCTGAGAAACGAAATCTTGTCTGCTGGGCTCTTAAAGATGAGAAGAAGCGGGTGCGCCCCTGCCTTACCCCGCGCGCGGGGAAGGCGGTGGGCGGTCAGCTTAATCTCACCAAGAAGGCCCATGCGATCAAGGATTTTGCTCTCAAACGCACGTGCAAGCTTCTCGGAATTCTCGTGAACCTTCCTCCATGTCGAAGTTCTTGAGTATGACGTTAAGGCTGCGCTTGGCGAGCCCGGCCTCCTCGCGGAGGTCGAGCTGCTGCTGCTGGAGCTGCACGCTGCAATGGCGGAGGTGGTGGAGGTGGTGTGCTGCCCACCTCCATAAGCATGTCCGCCCAGGTCGTGATGGGAGGAGCATCGCCGGCCAGGCCAGCAGGGGCTGGCTTGGCGGCAATGTCCTTCACCGCCTGGGCGGTGAGGCCTGCGGTGTTCTGCAGGACCTCGATAGCGATGGCATTGTCCTTAAGACGCTGGTCAATGTCGCGGAGCTGGGCGGTGATGGCGTCGGAGGTGGGGGCGGTGGCGGTGGAGGAGGTGAGGAGGGTGGAGGTGGCGGTGGAGATGGTGGACAGGAGGGGGAGCTCGGCAGTCAGCGTGCTGCCCATGGCCGCCACATCTGCAGCGATGGGGGCCACGTCACTGCTCGAGGGCCTCCTTAAGGAGGGAGCGGATGGAGGATTCAGTAAAGGTGGTGGGGAGGGGCTTGGGGGGCCAAAGCTCCTCGAGGGAGCGTCCAACTAGGAGGGAAAAGAGGGCGTATTGCTGGAGGTGGGGGCGGCGGGTGGTGTGCATGCTTTGGTCGCAATGGCGCCTCTGAAGGAAGGCATTGAAGAGGCGGCCCTGGTGGGAAAGCTGCTTGCACAGTTCAAGAAGCGAGGCGTGCGATCCGAAAAACACGTAGGCCATGATGCGATCGTGGGTGAGCTTGTCGAAAAAGCCGGGCTGGCTGGCGTCAAAGTCGAGCTCGTCCCAGGTCGGCTCGGCACTGAGGGCGACTGCGCTTGGGCTCAGGCGACGTAGCTGCGGGCGAGGTGATCCCGGGGGGCTGGGCGACCACTAGAGCTTGGCTAGTGGCGCCACTGCCTTCTGGGCCGGTGGGCGAACCTGCAGCCGGAGCTGCAGACATATTTTCATTGCCGAGCGCAGCCGCCAGGCTGCGTTGCGTCGAGGACAAGCGTTTGCTCGTCATATATTGCGTAATAGCTTCGGAAAATTATATCAGCATGTGCGTCATAGAAAGATGCGTCCGGATTGTGATATTCACGGCTAAATTCGGTGCTCAAACGTGAAAGTTATGAGCTCCGCCGTCAGCCATCGGCTACCTCGTGGCTCGTGGCTCGTGGATGGGCATGCGTATTCAGGATGATCCGGACCATGGTAGCTCGAGCCTGCCGTTATCTTGTCCGCGTTTTCGAGTCGTTCAGGATGATGAACATGAATGGAGATGGAAATGTGTAGCCTTGCTTGTGCATTGAAAGTATGGCTGGCTAACGTGTAGAGCGCGGACTAGAGTGACCTAGACCGTCTCCGGCCCCACCGTGGGTGGGGCCGGAAACAGCTTGCTTGATCAGGGCGTGTGTTTCGAGCGTAAGTGGCCGGGAGTGTCTAGTGGTGAGCACCATTGCTGCGATCGCTCCCCCGCCATTTACGAGGAAATACCCGCAAATGGAAAACCACTGAAAAGGTCTAGCTAGTCAGCCATTAGGTTAGCCATGCCATGTTTGGCAAACGTCCAAGCACTGCACATGGTGCAAAGGCAAAAATCCGGAGGACAGCACTTTCAAATGTGCGTCGGGAACCAAAAGCCCGCGTATGCCAGAAAACATCGTGTTGCTGCAGCGACGCGACGGTGTGGACAACGAATCCAGTGCCAAGCTTGGAAGGGCCGCAAAGGAGAAGATGATCATGGCTCAACAATGGCTAGGGCATGGCGTCTCACCTGGCCTGGCCTGGCCTGGCACGCTTTATGCCAATTCAGGGCCCTGTGGCGCAAGCCCTTGGGCAAGCTGGAGAAACAGGACCTGGTCCTCCCTGTTCTTACGTACGGGGCCGAGACGTAAACTCTCACCGCCGACCTTGCCAACAAGCTGGACGGCGCGGTCACCAACATTACATTACAATCACCAGCATAAGCATCCTGGAAGGCGGTGATGAAACGGTAGGGGCTGGCGGGGTCCAAGAGGTCAGGCGCCGCCGTAGCCAAAAGGGGAAGGAGCCGACTGATTTAGACTGCCCACGACTGAGTGACAGAGCCCAAAAACGCTGCCGGGGCCAGCCGGGCCGCGCGGGTCAGACCGCAGCCGCCCATCCGGCCGGGCAGGGAAGCGATGCGGAGAGAATGAGCCGCGAGATCAGTGCCGGGAACCAGCTGCGCCAAGGCCGACTGGATACGTTCGTCGTGGCCAGGCTCGGCGGCGAGCCGGACCTGGGCGGGGAGCTGGGCGCCCCGGAGCCAATAAACGACGTGAGGGTGCGCGCAAAACCAGAGGAGCAGCCCCTAGTTGGTCTGCGAATCATGCAGGCGAGCAATAAATGGCAAGACCTCGGCGGTGTGCTCCTCCATGCATGGCGGCCCGCAGGGCGTCGATGACGAAATCGGGGTCGCCGAGCGGAACGCCGAGGGCGGCCAACCCACGGTACGTGCCATCTAGAAACGTCCAATGCAAAGTACAAACAGCGCCGCGCCTATCCAAGTTCCGCGGACCCGCGACCTTCCTTTTGCCTAGCTTTGCGCGAGACTTTGAAATTGGAAATGCAAAAGCCAGTTTTATACCGATTGCTTAGCCATGATCATCTTCCACCGCATGTCCACACCTTAGCTGCTGGAATACATGGTGGTGCAGGTGCACCTTGTGCACCCAGAGTAGGTGGCAGTTGACATGCATACTGAACGACTCGAACACGCGGACAAGATAACGGCAGGCTCGAGCTACCATGGTCCGGATTCTCCCGATTTCTGGCCTGCGCACGCTGGTTGTCTCCTTGATACTCCCACCGCTGCAGGTTGCTACTAGCTCAGACTGGCAGCATTCAAAACCAAATGCCCATGCTCAGGGATATGTGTTACTCATACTCCCCTCGATCGGAGAGTGAGTGAGACAACTAGTACCAATTTTACCCCGACGAGCTTCTCCCCAGTTCTCACATTGTCCAATTGTCGCGAGCCCTATCTTACGGACTACCTACAGACTAGTTACCTGCCGGCGGACTCCTGGTCAGTGCTTGACGCTGTATCGCCGGGCTAGTGAAGTTCTGTAACTTACCAAACAAGAACGGGGGCTTCGCCCCCGGGCCCCCGGTAGTAACCAATACTGTGCCTCTCCGGCATTTGTGGCCGGTCTCCGGCCGGACACGTCACATACTCTACTACAACGGTCTATGGAACGTGTGCACATTTAGGGCCCACTGCATGAACGCGAGCAAATATTCCAGTTCGGGCGACCAACTAATTGAGTGAAAATCTCTGAAAATGGTCCGCTAGTCAGCTCGGCGAATCGAGAGATTCCGGTGACTTTTGCGGCCTTCCCATTGATTGCGCTACGGAGAAGTGCCGGACTGAGGCCGTGCACATTTGTAACCGTGGGCGTAACACAGCGAACACTTGCAAAGTGAACAAAATCTGTTCACTGGGCGATCATTGTTCAGAGACTGATCCAGAAGGTCTGGCTGTAGAACACTCTGTGCGCCAACCGACGAGGCCTGGACTAAATACCATAAATGATCCCGCTATCAATTATGGAATTTAGTCCAGGGCTCGTCGGTTGACAGTTGGCGCACGAAGTGTTCCACAAGCAGACCTTCTGGATGTCTCTGAACATTGCACACTGAACTCGTTTTCAGTGTTCATTGTGCACACTGAATGGCGTTTTGTTCACTGTGCACACTGAACTCGTTTTCAGTTCACTGTGCAAGTGTTCGCTGTGTCGCTAATGTACATTTATAGTCAAGACTGGTCGACGAGCTAGCCGTCTAGCCCCGCGGGCCGCGGGACTTGAGGATCGCCTACTAGTCCCTATCTGTATAGCCGGACCCCGTGGTGAGTTATTGGTGCTCGTTCTACAGTACTGTACATTCCATGGCCACGACCGCGTGAATCGTTCCTGATGCCGGAAGTCTGTGGTCAAATTATACTACTAAGGCCACGCTACTCGAATACGGAAGAGTTTGCGCAACAATTTGGGCAAGAGTTTGGGCAAACAACTTATAGCGGTTCCCAGCCAAAATCTGTCTGACAAAAGTTTGCCGCGATGGATGGTGCCACAAATGTACCACAAATTGGACAAACTTTGGCGCGCAACCAGTGAACGCAACCAAGCCAACGGCACAGCTATGTAAGGGAACCCCTACGGTCGACCCCCAAATTGCGGTCACCGCGGCACACTACTCGCACGCGGCAGCAGTTTGCGGAAGGGTTTGCGCAAACTTTTCGCTGTCCAAAATCGTATCTAGAATATAGGGTATACCTCGCACGTCGTCGCCGCCGCGGCGGCCATCAGTTCTACTTCTTTTCGTACGTCGCTTGCGTTGGTTTCATCGACGAGCATTGATCAACGTACGCTCATCAACGGTGCAATCCCGGCTGGCCGACATCGGAGAATAAGTTCGCCACAGTGCTCACAGTGCGACGCAACTTTTCCATGTACAACGCGAGATGCCAAGTCCAAATCGCTGACCGGAAATTCCGTCCAACACCATCGTTAATTAGTGGCAGATTTGATTCATAGTCGTACTACCATTGTACAGTACTACCAATCAAGTACCGCTTCTCTGCCTTTTAACCGTAGAACGTGCATTCGATCTGGAAACGTCTCCGCGACACTTCCGCGACTTTAGTATACTTTCCGTCACCCTTGACATGTTGTCGTACAATACTACACATTTACAATAATAGAAACTCGCCTCCAATAATATATCTCGATGGAGGCCTCTTATTTAATTTCAAGGTACCTCTCATTTAATCTCGTCCCCTGCCCTCCGACAATTTCACAATTTGACAAAAAGAGCCATTTTTTATCCGCCTATAGGATAGGCTCTTTTAATGCTGCTAGACGGGACGTAGGTCCCGTTCCTTGATCGCTTCAAACTGCTGGTGAGCATGCTCCCCGACGGCCCGCATCGGCCTGACCTGGGCTAGGCTGATCCGTTCGCTCAAAACCTACCGGCGCTCGAACGGACCTGGGCGAGCACCGCAAGCGAATGCTCTTCAAGGTCCTGGTCCTCACGGTGCTCACCTATGGCGCCGAGGCATGGACGCTCACCGACCGTACGCTGGCCACACGGCTGAACGGCACGGTAACCAGGATGCTCCGACAGGCCCTGAACGTCGGGTTTTCCACTCATAGGTCTTTAGAGTCTTTGTATCAGGGTATGCCTCGCGTTTCGGACGAGATTAGGTAGCGTAGGATAGCATTTGTAGGAGGTCTTGCTCGCACCAGTCAGGTAGACACCGACCTCGGTCTGCCCGGCCCCCAGCGGCTTGCCGGCTGCCATTGAACCAGGGCGGCATATCCTGACCTGCTGGCCTGGCCCCAAGGACATTCCTAGAAAGATGGGTAAACCTGCCATGACCTATACAGTCAGTAGTCTACAGCAGTTGCTGGCCGACCTAGTGGTCGATATCCCAGCTCCGTTTGAACACCGCACTCACTCCCTCTCTCTTGCTTGGACTGCTATGCAGAACAAGCAGAGGTGGAAGACAATTGTCCAGGCTCACACGCCGGCCCCTGTGGGCAAGCCCACTCCCCCCAGAAGGAAGGGGCGCTTTGCTTAGTAGGGTAGTTAGGGTTTTCTAGATTAGAATAGATCCGATGGTCTTTAATGTAGGTTGATATAGCTTAGAGTTAGCTTAGTCCGGTTTCGCGGTTTCGCCCACCTCCATCCATCCCGAGCAAGGGAATACGCGCTACATGATCCCCCCACGGAGTCATGTGATAATCTAATTTAATTTTTAATTAATGGATGATGATGGAAATGTGGAGCCGTGTACGTTAAAATTATGGCTGGCTAACATTCAGAGCTTTCTGTTCGGGTGCGCCCGCCCCCACAGTGTGAGCTAGTACGGCAATACGGCAATACGGCAAAACCTCGGCGTATTGCGTATTTCGTATAATACGTGTATTACACTATACTTTTCGTCCGAGGGTAGTAAAAAGGATCCGAGGCGTAAATTACGAGGTGGTAATTTACGGCACAGACTACTCTTACGGTTTACATCCGAGGTCGGATCTTTTGCCCTTTATATTACAATTTTAGACAGCGAAAAGTTTGCGCAAACCCTAAAAGCAAACTGTTGCCGCGTGCGAGTAGCGTTCCGCGGCGACCGCGATTGGGGGGTCGACCGTAGGGGTTCCCTTACATGCGTGCCGTTGGCTTGGTTGCGTCCACTGGTTGCGCGGCAAAGTTTGGCCCATTTGTGCCACCATTGCGGCCAAACTTTTGTCAGACAGCGTTTTGGCTGGCGTGCCTAAAGTTGTTTGCCCAAACTCTTGCCAAAAGTGTTGCGAAAACTCTTCCGTATTCGAGTAGCGTGGCCTATTGACCACAGAATTTCGGCATTGCGACCGATTCAAGCGGTATGTGTGCGACAAACGTGGTGGGGTTGTTGCCCGGAGGGGATTCATAAGTGTTTGCTCAATTTCATAAATTTTACTCAATTTTTCCACATGTGATTAAATCCTTATATTTGTCAATAAAGCAGGGGTCATCCAGCCTTCAGACCATGAAAATAGACCACCCACAAAAATTGGGCTCATTCTGAGCTCAAATGGTGACATGTGACAGCATACATGTGCAGTTTTTCGTCATTTTCCCCCTTTTCTTACATGAAACAAATATGAATAGTGAACAAATGAACTCATATCAGGCTGGATTCTTGCAGGCAGCATTTATACCATGAAAATAGACCACCCACAAAAATTGGGCTCATTCTGAGCTCAAATGGTGACATGTGACAGCATACATGTGCAGTTTTTCGTCATTTCCCCCCTTTTCTTACATGAAACAAATATGAACAGTGAACAAATGAACTCGTATCAGGCTGGGTTCTTGCAGGCAGCATCTATACCATGAAAATAGACCACCCACAAAAATTGGGCTCATTCTGAGCTCAAATGGTGACATGTGACCGCATACATGTGCAGTTTTTCGTCATTTTCCCCCTTTTCTTACATGCAACAAATATGAATAGTGAACAAATGAACTCATATCAGGCTGGATTCTTGCAGGCAGCATCTAGACCATGAAAATAGACCACCCACAAAAATTGGGCTCATTCTGAGCTCAAATGGTGACATGTGACAGCATACATGTGCAGTTTTTCGTCATTTTCCCCCTTTTCTTACATGAAACAAATATGAACAGTGAACAAATGAACTCATATCAGGCTGGGTTCTTGCAGGCAGCATCTAGACCATGAAAATAGACCTCCCTCAAAAATTGGGCTCATTCTGAGCTCAAATGGTGACATTTGACCGCATACATGTGCAGTTTTTCGTCATTTTCCCCCTTTTCTTACATGAAACAAATATGAATAGTGAACAAATGAACTCATATCAGGCTGGATTCTTGCAGGCAGCATCTAGACCATGAAAATAGACCACCCACAAAAATTGGGCTCATTCTGAGCTCAAATGGTGACATGTGACAGCATACATGTGCAGTTTTTCGTCATTTTCCCCCTTTTCTTACATGAAACAAATATGAACAGTGAACAAATGAACTCATATCAGGCTGGGTTCTTGCAGGCAGCATCTAGACCATGAAAATAGACCACCCACAAAAATTGGGCTCATTCTGAGCTCAAATGGTGACATTTGACCGCATACATGTGCAGTTTTTCGTCATTTTCCCCCTTTTCTTACATGAAACAAATATGAATAGTGGACAAATGAACTCATATCAGGCTGGATTCTTGCAGGCAGCATGTAGACCATGAAAATAGACCACCCACAAAAATTGGGCTCATTCTGAGCTCAAATGGTGACATGTGACAGCATACATGTGCAGTTTTTCGTCATTTTCCCCCTTTTCTTACATGCAACAAATATGAATAGTGGACAAATGAACTCATTTCAGGCTGGATTCTTGCAGGCAGCATTTATACCATGAAAATAGACCACCCACGAAAATTGGGCTCATTCTGAGCTCAAATGGTGACATGTGACAGCATACATGTGCAGTTTTTCGTCATTTTCCCCCTTTTCTTACATGAAACAAATATGAATAGTGAACAAATGAACTCATATCAGGCTGGATTCTTGCAGGCAGCATTTATACCATGAAAATAGACCACCCACGAAAATTGGGCTCATTTTGAGCTCAAATGGTGACATGTGACAGCATACATGTGCAGTTTTTCGTCATTTTCCCCCTTTTCTTACATGAAACAAATATGAATAGTGAACAAATGAACTCATTTCAGGCTGGATTCTTGCAGGCAGCATCTAGACCATGAAAATAGACCACCCACAAAAATTGGGCTCATTCTGAGCTCAAATGGTGACATGTGACAGCATACATTTGCAGTTTTTCGTCATTTTCTCGGTTAACTTACATGAAACAAATATGAATAGTGAACAAATGAACTCATATCAAGTTGGATTCTTGCAGGCAGCATTTAGAAAATGCACATTGCCAGCTTTTACGTCATATCCCATTGAAAAAAAATAGATGAGCCATGAGCCATGAAACCTGTTCACCCAAATATGGTTTTATCCCATTTGATATATGTTCTACCAATTGTAAGGACATGTAATAAACCTATGAACCAAGGTCATAAGACACGGAATGTGTTGATCACAAGGCTGCTAGCCGCAAAGCATGCACCGAGAAGGTAGGGCAGCCATGAAAAATTAAAAGCCACATGCGGCAAGGCTAGTCATCAGAGTCTGAATCAGGAATGATGGGAGGCCGGCGCTTGTGGCGCGGGGTGGCCTTGGCTTGCTTCATTGCCGTGGAACGCTGGGCGACCTGCTTGCGAATGCACTCAGTAATGTCCGCCTTCCCTCGCGCAATGCTCGCAGGTGGAAGATTTGGCAACTGCACACCGGGGCATGCGCAAAGCGCAGCCTGCACCTCATCAAATCCCACTATTTCATCGTCGCCATCGGAGTATAGCAGATGGGCCATGTCGTGCTCCTTACTAAAGGCCGTCACGAGCGATTATTCTAGCTCCGCAAAATTATTGCAATCAGCCAATTTGATCGAATTCACCATCGTCTCGCTCGGGGTTGGCACGCCTCTCCCAATGATGCCTCTCCTGCCTCTTTTGTGGCTCGATCTTCCACCGACTCAGCGCGGCGTATGAAAGTTCCATTCATGCAGAATTCATTCACCGACCCCCAACACTGACCGTACAGCCAGAACATACGAAAAGGTCTTGCATTCTCAATGAAAATGGGCTGTAACGGCATTCCATTGAGAATTCCATTCAGAACTCATTCACCGACCCCCAACACTGACCGTACAGCCTGAATTGGGCTGAACATGCGAAAAGGACTTGCATTCTCAATGAAAATGGGCTGTTGCGGCATTCCATTGAGAATTCCATTGAGAACTCATTCACCGACCCCCAACACTGACCGTACAGCCTGAACTGGGCTGAACATGCGAAAAGGACTTGCATTCTCAATGAAAATGGGCTGTTGCGGCATTCCATTGAGAATTCCATTGAGAACTCATTCAACGACCCCCAACACTGACCGTACAGCCTGAACTGGGCTGAACATGCAAAAAGGTCTTGCATTCTCAATGAAAATGGGCTGTTGCGGCATTCCATTGAGAATTCCATTGAGAACCCATTCACCGACCCCCAACACTGACCGTACAGCCTGAACTGGGCTGAACATGCGAAAAGGACTTGCATTCTCAATGAAAATGGGCTGTTGCGGCATTCCATTGAGAATTCCATTGAGAACCCATGCACCGACCCCCAACACTGACCGTACAACCTGAACTGGGCTGAACATGCGAGAAACGAAGGACCATCCAAAAGTGAAAAAATTCTGATTCAAACAGTCCGCGGTGTTGTCCGAGCCTCGCATGCAAATGGCATTTGAATGAACAAAGCACAGTGACCGTCGTCTTTGCGCGCGCGCGGCTGCAGGTGCGTACAGCCTGCCAAGCACTACCGGTAATTACTTTGTGCGCGCACGAACAAAACCAACGTCGCCGGCGATTGTTTACCAAAACGTGCCTGCATAATATGATATGGCAATGAGTGAAACTGAGAACCAGAGGGCAAAACGCCTGTGTTATGCAAATACTTTAGGTGTTTGCGTGTTAGATCATGAAGATGGGGCAGATAACCAATGTCAGGGGAGATTGACGTGCAGGTGCTTTGTGTACGTCGAAAATATTGTTCATGAACGGATTTTGGCAACGGTGAAGAAATTCTGGAAGCTACGTAGATGGCATGATAGGTCAGTATGCTGTTCGGTTTTACAATTTCTTTTTCCGCCCAGTAGCTGCGGATATCGCGAGTATGGGTTATGGTACGCTTCTGGGCTAATGGGCGACCCGGGCAACAGAGGGACCTGGGCAGTTAGATGGGTCAAAGAGTCTCCATTTTTTCGTCGTGATATCGCAGTCACGCCTGGCGAAAACCACGGCGAGCGCGAGCCATATTTTACTTTTGCCGCAAGGCTGGGTGCTTCCCGGGCGTCACCGTCCTTTAATATATATTTCTTGAGCTGTTCCGCGCAGCTGGCGGCCTGGGCGCACGTCAAGAACAAGGTTCCGGATGTCATCCGCAACCGCGTCGTTCTAAATAAGCGTGTCAAGAGTATCGTAGCTTATAACTCCCGCAGACTTTATGATTCCGGTTCTTTTCGATGCCCAACGTCGTGGTTGTGATTACGCCTATGTCCGGGGAACTTAAAGGAAGTTTGCTGGGTAATGCTTTCTTTTCCCGTGTTGTCACTGAAAAGGTAAACGGCCTTGTGTCGTCAAAACAGCAGCAAGCAGAAGTCACTGTGCTTAGAATTGCAATGTGGTAGTTTGATTTAAAACATATACTGCCTTGTTGCTGAAAACTTTTTCAAGGCCTGCTGGGATGTTGCCCATATGTTTCCAACGCTTTAACTCATGTCCAAGTGAGCTAGACTGGCTTGGAAACTTGAGCTTGTCATGCTTACATTGTGCTTGTATTGCTATTTGTGCCTCTTTGCAGTATCTGCTTTATATATAATTGAAGGCTTCAGCATCATTGTCGAGCACCGTGGTGGCAGCCAAGCCTCCAATAACGATCATGGACCTAACCTTGCCAAGTATTTGCTTCTTATTATTTCATTCTTTGGACTGAGCTAGCTTTGAGCTAGCTTTACACCTGCTGTTTGGCCTGCACCATGGTCCCTGGCTGCCAGTTACATTTTGTGCCCCCCCCGGCAGGCTGCAGGGTCTAGGATAGCGAGGGTGTAACGTAGTAGACATGTTGTGGGCACCCTGGGTGCATTTTCAGGACCAGCCTTTACTTTACCTGGCCCTGCCTTCTTTCTGGGCATATTGTTGACTTGAGTGCTTGTTGGTCACTCGCGTAGCGACCCCCCTGCATTCATAAATCGTAAACCATTATACAATGAGCATATTTCATGGATGTTAAGCTTGCAAGAATCCAGCTTGATATGAGTTCATTTGGTCATGATTCCTATTTGTTTCATGTAAGAAACCGGTGCAAATGGCGTAAAACTGCATATTCATACTGTCACATGTCACCATTTGAGCTCATAATGAGCCCAATTTTTGTAGGTGGTGTAGTATTATGGTTTAAATGTAGCTTGCAAGAATCCAGCTGGATATGAGTTCATTGGTTCATGATTCCTATTTGTTTCATGTAAGAAACCGGTGCAAATGACAAAAGGTTGCATATTTATACTGTCACATGTCACCATTTGAGCTCATAATGAGCCCAATTTTTGTAGGTGGTCTAGTATTATGGTTTAAATGTAGCTTGCAAGAATCCAGCTCGATATGAGCTCATTTGGTCATGATTCCTATTTATTTCGTGTAAGAAAACGATGAAAATGGCGTAAAACTGCATATTTATACTGTCACATGTCACCATTTGAGCTCATAATGAGCCCAATTTTTGTAGGTGGTGTAGTATTATGGTTTAAATGTTGCTTGCAAGAATCCTGGCAGCTCGATATGAGTTCATTTGGTCATGATTCCTATTAGTTTCATGTAAGAAACCGGTGCAAATGACGAAAAGCTGCATATTTACACTGTCACATGTCACCATTTGAGCTCAGAATGAGCCCAATTTTTGTGGGTGGTCTATTTTCATGGTCTAGATGCTGCTTGCAAGAATCCAGCCTGAAATGAGTTCATTTGTTCACTATTCATATTTGTTTCATGTCAGAAAAGGGGGAAAATGACGAAAAACTGCACATGTATGCTGTCACATGTCACCATTTGAGCTCAGAATGAGCCCAATTTTTGTGGGTGGTCTATTTTCATGGTCTAGATGCTGCCTGCAAGAATCCAGCCTGAAATGAGTTCATTTGTCCACTATTCATATTTGTTTCATGTAAGAAAAGGGGGAAAATGACGAAAAAATGCACATGTATGCTGTCACATGTCACCATTTGAGCTCAGAATGAGCCCAATTTTTGTGGGTGGTCTATTTTCATGGTCTACATGCTGCCTGCAAGAATCCAGCCTGAAATGAGTTCATTTGTCCACTATTCATATTTGTTTCATGTAAGAAAAGGGGGAAAATGACGAAAAACTGCACATGTATGCTGTCACATGTCACCATTTGAGCTCAGAATGAGCCCAATTTTTGTGGGTGGTCTATTTGCATGGTCTACATGCTGCCTGCAAGAATCCAGCCTGAAATGAGTTCATTTGTCCACTATTCATATTTGTTTCATGTAAGAAAAGGGGGAAAATGACGAAAAACTGCACATGTATGCTGTCACATGTCACCATTTGAGCTCAGAATGAGCCCAATTTTTGTGGGTGGTCTATTTTCATGGTCTAGATGCTGCCTGCAAGAATCCAGCCTGATATGAGTTCATTTGTTCACTATTCATATTTGTTTCATGTAAGAAAAGGGGGAAAATGACGAAAAACTGCACATGTATGCTGTCACATGTCACCATTTGAGCTCAGAATGAGCCCAATTTTCGTGGGTGGTCTATTTTCATGGTCTACATGCTGCCTGCAACAGTCCAGCTTTAGGTACCCTCAGATCTGAAAGATTTTTTTTTTACTCATTTGAAGACTTGTGAAATTGAGCAAACACCTATGAATCCCCTCCCGGTTATTGGCCGGGAACTAGCGTCAGTTTGACCACAGAATTGCGGCATTGTTGCCCAGTCGCTGCGTGTTGGTTCGTCTTTGCATGTCGACTGCGCAGTCGCTGCGTGCCAGAGGACAGCTCGGTAAAGGGTTTGTTTCAATAATTTCAACGGACGCAACGAGTGCACGATGGGACGAAGACATGGATAGCATGCGGAATTCAGAGAATTCGCACGATTTCCATTAAATAAGGTCATTTAATGGTGTTGTTTGTGCATGTTGCCCGGTTGCTGCCTGGTTTTTGCGTGTCGTGGCGACCGCAGTCGCTGCGTGCCAAAGGACAGCTCGGTAGCGTTGGTTTCAATGATTTCAACAGATTATAACGGATGCAACGAAGGCACGAAGGGACGAAGACAACGATAGCATGCGGAATGCAGAGAAATCATGCGAACTCGTGAAAGAAGGTCGTTGAATGATGTTGTTTGTGCATTTTGAAAAGTCAGGTGTTGTGGGATTCAATCAACGGCAAGGAAGCGTTTATACTGGCCTTTGAGTCGAAAGTGTGCTGCTTTACGTCATGATTTCCATAACTATCGGTTTGCGCCACCAGTCTCGCGGGATGCGCGTCCTGCATGGAAGGGGGAAAATTTTTATCAAGGAGACATCTAGCGCAGGCCAGAAATCGGGAGAATTCGGACCCTTTCTTATCAAAGAGACAACCAGCGCAGGCCAGAAATCGGGAGAATCCGGACCATGGTAGCTCGAGCCTGCCGTTATCTTTTCCGCGTTTTCGAGTCGTTCAGGATGATGAAGATGAATGGTGATGGAAATGTGTATCCTTGTGCATTGAAATTATGGCTGGCTTACGTGTGGAGCGACTAGATGACCTAGACGGTGGGGCCGGAAACAGCATGCTTGATCAGGGCGTGTGTTTCTAGCCTAACTGGCCGGGAGTGTCTAGTGGTGAGCACCATTGCTGCGATCGCTCTCCCACCATTTACGAGGAAATACCCGCAAATGGAAAACCACTGAAAAGGTCTAGCTAGTCAGTCATCACGTTAGCCATGCCATGATTCCAAACGTCCAAGAACTGCACACGGTGCAAAGGCAAAAAGCCGGAGGACAGCACTTTCAAATGTGCGGCGGGAACCAAAAGCCCGCGGATGCCAGAAAACATCGTGTTGCGGCAGCGACGCGACGATGTGGACAACGAATCCAGTGCCAAGCTCGGAACGGCCGCAAAGGAGATCTGGCATCACAGGGTTCAGATGTGCGGAGATACTATGCGATCCAGCCGGTCCACGACCTGTTTGTAGAGCTTGTGCCAAGGGGCAGCACCGAACAGATGTGGGTGACGTTGCAAAAAACATCGGACTTGACGGAGCATAATGGCTCGGTCATAGTCTTTGACCAATAAACGCTGCAAGAGTTCAACAAGAGTCGTGATGAAATCAACACGATAAGAACAAAGACGGGAAAAACGATGTAACTGAGAAAGAACAACACCATATTTTGCTGTGTGGGAAAGGAGACTGTGAATATCGGGGTAACGAATAAAAGGAATTTGTTGGTATTTAGGATCCTTGCGCTTATCATAGATAGCCGTACGCCAGCCCTTCTTGTTATGGGTAATGTTAAGATCGAGGTAATTGCAATGAGTATCCTCCGACGTGAGCTTTAATGTGAGGGACGCTTGCGGGTAGATGCCAGGCAGACCAGCGGTGATATACAAATGGGTTGCGAAATCAGGGTTGTCGAAAGCGATGACATCATCAATGTATCGACATGTATGGATAAAACGCCTGATGAGAACATCATCGTTTGAGGCAATGAGATTCTCCATGAATGCAAGCTCATAAGTGTATAGATAGAGGTTTGCAAGGAGACCGGCACAGTTAGTGCCCATAGGGATGCCGATAGCTTGTTGGTATACATTGCCCGCAAAACAGATGAAGGTGTTATCAACAAGATAAGAGATCCAATGGACAAGGTCAGCCTTCGTGATAATATAATTATAACCATCCCGCACGATAGCACCTGCCGCGATCCCTGAGAGCCACGTTGCCGTGGGCTTGGTCTGAGAAACACGCACGTGCAGGTGGTTGCGCCCGTGAGGCCTACGTGCATACAGACGAGTAAGGAGGCTATCTAAACGAGCTTTCAAATCGTGCAAATCTAGTGTGGTATATAGAGTGGTGAAATCATAGGTGGCTATGGGCATAGGTATACGTTTCTCTGCTGCTGTCTTAGAACGGCTAAGGGCGGCAAGGCGTAGGCGTACTTGGGCTGAGTCTATGACGATCCAACTACCAGCGCATTCATACCCGGCATTCGACAGCACCTCCACCCATAATGCATTGGCTTCGGGGAGAAGAGCATTCAAAGCATGGCAGATGAGTTTCGAGAGAGGCATCAGTGGGGCTGAATGCGACGCAGCAATGGTGCGCAAAGCAACAGGAGTTTTGTGCAGCTTAAGAGTGAGATACAGATATGGGAACGTAGTGGTGGTGGCGCGTCGCTGCCGCTTAAGGAATGCCCGAGCAAAAATGTTTTGGCTGTGCAGAAAAGCCCGATGAGCAGCGGTGATACTGGCGGTGGACTGTGCACGCTGAACATAGGTAGGGCTGGACGCCAACTCGTGTTGCAAAGTAGCAAGGTAGTGCTTCTTGCATATGAAAGCAAAGTTGTTGGCACTCTTGTCAACACACGTGATGATAAAGTCCTGCTTGAAGTGGTCAAGAAGTGCTTTATCTGTGGTGTTGAGCCAGGTGGTGCGGTGGACCTGCTGGAGACGGTAATCAAGCCTGGTGAGACGTGCATTGCATTCGTGAATGACGGCGCGAAACCACGGTTCCATGGCAAGGGGAGCAAGCTGTAGGTCCGTGCTCATGGCATTGCAAAATTTGCGCAGTGATGTGGAGAGCAGTGCATTCACCTCTTTGGCACACGTGCGCTGGACCCACGGCCGAAACTTGGTGCCTTTGGCAAAAAGGTCTACAAGCGTGTGGCTCGGCAGGATGCTGAGGTCAGCGGTCATGACGTGCTGTGAGGTGGGATCAAGGTACTTGAAATACCGTTGTTGTTGGCAGGGGCAGGGCCCTGCCAAGATGGTGGCCAGCTCGGTGGGCGTTGTATAGCGGCTGACCTTCCCGTTGCTGAAAACCATTTGTCCCAAGGTGGGAGAGTAATGCCAGGCGGCAATGGGAGTGCCGAAAGTGTTGCGCACCACCTTTCTTAATTCGGACCCTTTCTTATGCCCCCGGGCGAGGGACGATACCTTTCGTGGTGGGATCTACTTTGTGGTGGGATCATCTTTTGTGGTGGCTCGCGCCTTGACACCTCACAGGCATGCAACGTAGATAACATCATTAAAACTCCGGCGGCGCTGCAGGGCGGCATGGCAAGGGATCTGGCGCTATCTGACGGGAAAGAAGGCATAACCTCACGTTGATAACGTTGCTAAGAAGCGAAACATGTCGGCTGTCGGGGTTTTATCGAGTGGTTTTTGAGTGGTTTGTTGGAAGGTGTTTGCTGCAGGCTGCTCAGTTGTATGTAAATATTGAGGCTATTAAACGTTTCTTAGCACCGGCTTCACTGTGCTTGGAGGCTTCACTGTGCTTGGAGGCTCACCAGCTTGTGTATTTTTAGCAAACGGATGTGTTGGAAAGAAAGTGACATGGGTTGATCTGAGGGGCATACTGCACGGGTGAAACGCATGCAGGTAGGGAGTATCATTGGTAAGGCTGTATGTTATGTGTATACATATCTTGCGTATGCGTAGGTTGCATTATGCGTATGCGTATATTGAATTTGGCCTTGTGGCAAGCTTTGGTTTCTTACCAAAGGGCTGTGCTGGAAAGAAAGGTGACAGGGGTTGATCTCAGGGGCATACTGCATGGGCGAAACTGCACTAGGTACTCCTTACCTGTCCGGTCATTGGTAAGGCACGGTGCGTGCCAGGGGTTGACCTGAGGGGCGTACGGCATGGGTGAACACTAGTGAAGCTGCATGTACGTATGCCCAATACCTATCATCATTGGTAACGCACTGCGTGACAGGGGTTGATCTAAGGGGCATACTCCATGGGTGAAACTGCATGTAGGTAGAGGGCATCTTTGGTAAAGCAGTATATAATGCCAGGTATACATGGTTGTCTCCTTGATACATATATTTCAGGTTCTTCTTTTCGGGGTTTAATTTCCCTATGTTGCATGCCATTCTCACCCGCCTCTAATATTCTCAATGAATGCATATATTGCTTCCACTCCGGGCGACCAACTTTAGTGTAAATTGTCCTACGGTATAACCGGTTGTGATAAATTAATGGATGAATAGATTAATGTCGCGCTCATGGTCCTCCCTGCCTTACCAATGAAATGTAAATGCTTCCGTAACGCTCAATAAATGTCACAACTAAACCTAACGCACAAGCAATGATATACGCATACGTAATTTACACGTACCTCCGTCTGAACATCGCACAGTGAACAAAGTGCAAGACGTTTTCGCTGTGTTACCCCAACGGTTACAAATGCTTACGGCCTCAGTCGCACATCTCCGTAGCGCAATGGGAAGGGCAAATGTCTCCAGAATCTCCGATTGGCCGGGAACTAGCGTACGATTTTCACAGATTTTCACTCCAGTTGGTCGCCCGGACTGGAATATTTGCTCGCGTTCAGTGGGCCCTAAATGTGCACACGTTCCGTAGACGGTTGTAGTAGAGTAGGTGACGTGTCCAGCCGGAGACCGGCCACAAACGCCGGACAGGCACAATATTGGTTACTACCGGGGGCCCGGGGGCGAAGCCCCCGTTCTTGTCTCGTAAGCTACGAGTTAGATCCGAGGTAAGATCCGACGTCGTAAATTACGAGGTAGTAATTTACGAGGTAGTAATGTACGAGGTAGTAATGTACGAGGTAGTAATTTACGAGGTAGTAAGGTACGAGGTAGTAATTTACGAGGTAGTAAGGTACGAGGTAGTAATTTGCGAGGTAGTAATCTACGAGTTGGTAATTTACGATCCCGGTACTTGGTCCCGTAGGTTACGACGTCGTATGCTTCTCGCGTACACTACCGGTACTACAATCATGTCGCTATGTCGTTCTGAATTGCAGTACGCATGTCACTTATCAGAATTTCACTTTGATTTCACTTAAAATTTCGGTCAACCTAACCCCTAACACCCATTTACCCGGGGGAAAAAAAATGAATGGCATTTGCAGCAAGGCTCATGCAAGACGAGTTCCTATTTCATAAAAAATTTCATTATTAAATGCAGGATTACATGTCATGCACAAAAATCCAACGCCTTCACAGAAAATAGCATATCAAGTCTTCTGACGACAATATCAAGTCAATATCAAATTCGTGGCTTCTCTTCGTGGCTTGAAATACTGTTTCCATGCGGTGCGCAGGACAGCTCCGGGGATGTCGGCACCGCACAGAAGCTCCATCCGGGAGCAAGTGCGCCGGGGGAAGATGTTGTACATCCAGAGCTCGATATGTGCGGGAAGCCGTCGTGTTGGAAACCGAGGTGTCTGCACATAATTCCGCGCGCAGGCAGCTTGTGCCTTTACGGGGGAAGACCTGCGACACAAAAACCGTGTCCGGACAATGCAATACGGAGAAATGGCAACGGCAGATGGAGTCGGCTAAGGCCGCTTGTAAGGAAAGTGATTTTTAATGCACGAATAAATGTATAATGCATGCTACATCGCCATCGCTTGGGCGGTGAAAAGACAAGGACCAACCACATGCCCCCACCTACCCTTCGTGCATCCCGCCCTTGACGAGGCACAACCATGTGCCCCCACCTACCCTTTGTGCGTCCCTCCCTTGACAAGAAACAAGCACGTGCACCTATCTAACCTTTGTGCATCCCTTCCTTGGCAAGGAACAAGCACACCCACCCACCTACTCCACATGCATCCCTCCCTTGACAAGGAACAAGCACGATCACCCAGCTACCCACTAGCACGGCAGCAAGGCAGACCTAACAATGGCAAGTGATGTTTATCGGTAGAAACTGTTAGACAACTAGCAAACGAGCCAGCCGGTGAAGAGCAAGGCACGCATGCAAGGAATTTGTCGTTGCCTATGACTACGCTTGTGTTTGTCACTGCAGTTGAAATCTGCATTTGCATCAGCAGGCCCGATCGAACCCCATGTCGCCACCCGCATTTCCACTTATACTTCACGGCCCCTTATTCTTCTCTTGTGCCTGCCTTTGCCCTAACTGTTACCCTAGCATCTGCCCTTGCCCCTATCCTTTGATCCCCAGTGTTTGCCGTTGCCCTCATCCTTTCCCTAGTGCCTGCCCTTGTCTTCATCTTTTCCCTTGTGCCTGCCCTTGCCCTTGTCCGTTCCCTCGTGCTTGACTTGTCCTAATCTCTTTCCCTTGCGCCTGCCCTTGCCCTTATCCGCTTCCCTTGTGCCTGCCCCTGCCCTTGCCCTTGTCATTTCCCTTGAGCCTGCCCTTTTGGCAAGCACAAGTGCCTTTGTCCTTTCCTTGGCCTTGTGCTTGCTCTTCCAGTTTCCCTTTCCTTTGCTCGTGCGGTTGCCTTTGCTCTTACCCGGGTGCTTGCCCTTGCCGTTTGCAAGCTGCATTATTGTCTTAGCAAGCTAGCAAGTGCAAACTGGCACTGAGCCAGAAATGCAAGCAAAGCAGCCAGTGTAAATAAGGATGGACGGGAACAGTAGAAAGCTAGGGGTGGCAACGGTGCTAGAGCTCATGGCAACAAGGTGGTCCCATTCTTGCTGCATTGGGTGCGTTGCGTGGGTGGGATATTGCGAGAGGGGGACATTCTTGCCTTGGTTGTGTTTTCACATGCACCCGGTGCTTGAATTTATGCGTGCAAGGGTGGCTGGTATCCCAACCAACAGCCTAAGAGGAAAAAGAGTGCTTAGAAAGCAAGAATGACTTAATGTTGGTAATAGCAGTGGCGGCGGCAGCAAAAACTGTTGTTATAGATGCAAGCTACAACACTGCGGATGGTTTCTCACACTAATGTGGATAATGATAATGCATGCCACTTAACGGGACCATATAAACCACAACAAGAATAAATCGTGAGAGCAAAAGAAAGGGGAGTACAAAATGGCCGGCTTACCTAGCTACAGCAAAAAAATTGCATGAAAAACAAGATAACTCACCTTTGTCGCAGCAGTGACCATATCAGACAGCTCACAAAAACTTGTTGATCCTTGAAACTTCCTGCTTGAAGGCAGCCACCAACGGTCTGGAGTTTTCACCCCAGTCCTTCTCAACAGCCAAGGAAAAGGGAAAGAGAGAGGAGGGGTGGGGGAGGGACAAGAGAGCGGGTGGTGGGAAGGGAGAGAGAGAGAGAGAGAGAGAGAGAGAGAGAGAGAGAGAGAGAGAGAGAGAGAGAGAGAGAGAGAGAGAGAGAGAGAGAGAGAGAGAGAGAGAGAGAGAGAGAGAGAGAGAGTAGGAGAAGTGCGGGTGGGGGTGGGAGAGGTGGGATGGAAGATTCACTACGTTAGCAGGCGACTAAACTGCTACAATGACACAAAACCACGGAGCTAGGCCCTTCACTCCATCAGATCAGAGTGAAAACCAATGTTGAAACTGGGACAAATGCCATTAGAATGTTACTATGACCGTGGCTAGTAAACGTGAATTGACACCCAGGTTGTGACTTCAACGATTGGAGGCAACCTTGCCAAGTCTCCCAAATGCAGTCGGCTAGACAAGCTTCACAAAAAACGCAGCAAACATGTTAACGTTGCTAATATTCCAACGACGCGCATCCGCAGTCCGGCTGCCAATGAAGTCTTCTTGGTCGCCAGCTGTGCACAGAGGAGTAACCGCTAGAGACGCCAATTTGCGAACAACTCATTACAATTACAAAGCGCAGGAAGCAGATGGCTATGCATCAACAATTACTTCCGCTCGCCCTCGTATTTAGCCAGGTCTATCTGCCCAAACTGGGTAAATGTTTTGCGATCGGTGAAATTGGCCCTCTAGTGACTTACTTTCCCAGAAAGTGTCCATTCACACGACAACCGACTCACGCTCACACGTCGTGAGGAGTTGCCGATAGGATAAAGAAGCCGAACGATGAATTGCTGTACATAAATGCCACGCTAACGGCGTCGTGAACTGACTTCTTGCAATCACGATTAAAGTGCCCGGCCCAACAACAAATTGGCGACACACGACCCCGCAACTGGAAAAGAATTCTGGCCACATTGATATACATCGGTTTGATAAAGTAAAACCTCGCATTCGGTTCTGGCTAGCCTCAAACGCATGCGCCTTGAAACCTTTATCCTCCTGGCGGCCACAGTTTCTCGGTTCTCTTGTTCCGTTGGTCGTGCCGCTAGCGTGCCAGCCGCTCCAGTCCCTAAAATTCAAATTCGTGTTGTTCGAGAAAACGTTGTCGGGTCGGCGACGGCACGATGCCGGGCCGGGCTGCATGGGCCATGGAGGGTGGTGATACACAAATACCGTACAAGTGATACACAATTGCAGCCAGGACAACAGCGGGTCGCTGCGTACCTGCCGTGGGAAGGAGGACAAGTGATACACAAATACCGTACAAGTGATACACAAATACCGTACAAGTGATACACAATTGCAGCCAGGACAACAGCGGGTCGCTGCGTACCTGCCGTGGGAAGGAGGACAAGTGATACACAAATACCGTACAAGTGATACACAAATACCGTACAAGTGATACACAATTGCAGCCAGGACAACAGCGGGTCGCTGCGTACCTGCCGTGGGAAGGAGGACAAGTGATACACAAATACCGTACAAGTGATACACAAATACCGTACAAGTGATACACAATTGCAGCCAGGACAACAGCGGGTCGCTGCGTACCTGCCGTGGGAAGGAGGACAAGTGATACACAAATACCGTACAAGTGATACACAATTGCAGCCAGGACAACAGCGGGTCGCTGCGTACCTGCCGTGGGAAGGAGGACAAGTGATACACAAATACCGTACAAGTGATACACAAATACCGTACAAGTGATACACAGTTGCAGCCTTTCAAGCTGGCTATGGTGGCCCTGACGGCGGACGAGATAGCACCTTACGTAGTAATCTAAACGCGAAACAAAGGGCAGATTCGGATTCAGCACGAAAAGGTACGTCTAGCCATCTCTTCTGAGGGGCGGAACAGCTAGCCGTCACTTGAAACGTGTGGGTAGAAGGAGCAGGCCTTACGAAATTCGTAAGTCCGCCCCTCGCCTCACTGTTTCTCGTGACGGCTACCCCATTATGGCATTCGGTCAGTGAGCCACGGCTCGGATTCGAAAACCCATCGGCAGGATGGACTAGGCCTGGGCCCCTCCACCTGGGTGGGCGAGTAGTCTCCTTGGAGCGTGACCTCCTGTACCCTCGGTTACCCTTTCACAGGCGCAATGACTATGGAATAGTTATCGCCACACCAGGTGATCCGCTATCACCAAGACACCTCCATAACGACTTTTCTCAATACCTGCTGCCATTACCCAAACGTGGGTGTAATGCAGCCTTTCCAATCGCTTTGGTTCTGCTCACAGCACACTGCACAGTAGGTCTCTCTTTTAATGACTATCTCACGCCCACGCCCTGTGCATGTTGTGCCGTGTCTTTCACCTTTCGCAGGTCCAATCTCACCACGCCATGGGGACCTACACGGAACCTACCCGGCCTGGTCCGCTGGAGCCCTGCAATGACATGAGTCAACTAACACTGGTATCGTGGAATGTCAGGGGGCTGAACACATACGGGTCACACACACCAGGGCAGGGACAGCGAATACCTCGCACACGAGAATTAGCAAATGCATTACACAACTTGCTCGAGCGCTACGTGGGCCCCTCGCATGAAATTTGGATAGGACTGCAGGAACATAAAATCCAAGAAGCTGCCACACGCACCGCCCTTAGAGCTGCTAGAGCACTTGCACCTAGGACAGTTCACCGTTGGGCATGGGCACGCGGTACACAAGGGGGCACTGCCCTCATTCAATACCGTAAACCTCCCAACCCTACGCTGACATGCCAGGACTGGGCTATAGCTACCGACACAGCGGAGGCTAGATGGCAGGGCCGTTGGACGCGGCAGTCCATTACATGGGCAGGAAATAAGGGATACATTATTAGTGTATATGCCCCAACCGAGCCAACGGATCAAGCCTCATTCTACCCTTCCCTCTTCAAAATGGCCGCTGACCTTATCTCACAGGGGTTCGAAATTGCGTTGATGGGCGATTTCAATATAGACCTGGATGAACACCCCCCTATACGCACAGCGGCCTTCAGTAAACAGATCATGGACCTGAACTTACAGGATGTCATCCGCTCACGAGACCACGGGCCCACTTGGCTGGCCACACGTTTAAATGTACGCACTACTCGTCGTCTTGATAAAATCTACATCACACCCGCATGGGCGGACCTAGTTTGCTACGCATCGGTCGACCGTTCTGTTAATTTTTCTGATCACTACCCACTCATCGTTACCCTTGCCCATCACACCAACTCCGCCCGGGGCCCCGGCATTCCCCGCTTAAACAAACACCTACTCGCGGACGATAAGTACTACCTTGAGATCATGACACGCTGGCAGTCGTGGAGAGCCAGCAAGGGTAGCTACACAGACTGCTGCAGCTGGATGCAGGAGGGCCTAGCTAACATTCTAGAATTTTCCCAACTGTATTCACAAAATATCCGCCGCCAGAAAGGACAGGACTATCGGTACTACCAACGCATAGTGAATAAACTCCAAGCGAAGCCTACCCTGTATCAATCGGAACTAACAAAACTTCAAAGAGCTCAGACCGAACTTGACAAACTACGTTTCGAGCGTCACACATTAGCACTAGACTCAGAAAATCTGTGGTGGCACCAGGTAGGAGAGAGAATGACCAAAGAGTTCTTTGCTCTGATTCCTACCCCTAAAGCTCACTCCTCTATCACGGAAATCCAAGACGAACACGGCAGCCACCGAGACATCACCTCCATACTACAGAGTGGTCACCGTTACTACTCAGCTCTCTTTCTAAACGAACCCCATCCTGACTCATCTGCAGCCATGCAAAAAATCCTACATGCCATTCCCCGTCGCCTTACACCAGCTCAACAGCAGGAACTCGATCAAATCCCCTCCATGGAAGAGGCCACAACAGCTATGGAACACATCAAAACCGGTAGCGCCCCCGGGGTCGACGGTCTGCCTATTGAATTCTGGAAAACGTTCTGGTCCCTTCTACACATAGATTTCTACGAATGTATTCTTGAAATTTGGCGGCACGGTAAGGTGAGCGGCAGATGGGCTGAATCTGCGCTTATCTTACTGTACAAAAAAGGAGACAAGACTCTATGGAAAAACTACCGCCCAATCCGTCTCCTTACGGTAGCGTACAAAATCATCAGTAAAATAATCCAACGACGCTTATACACCGTCCTAGACTTCCTCATTGGTCCGGAGCAAGTGGGCTTTAGGGCCAATCTCCACATCAACGACAGCATTACCCTCATCATGGACATTGTGGAAAAAGCCTGGCGCGACGATATAGAGGGTTTCATATTGTTTTGGGATTTTGAAAAAGCCTTTGACCGTATGTGCTGGGAATACCTAGAACACATTCTAACCGCACTAGGATTTGGCCCACAACTCATGACCGTCATTATGGGTATGATCAAATCCCTGGCTTGGTATTTACTAATAGACGGACACAAGTCAGCGACCGGCGCTAGCTCACGATCGCTACCACAAGGAGATTGCATGTCCCCTATTCTATTTCTCTTGGCCCACGCAGGACTCTACTGGCTACACCAGAACGATCCTCGCATTCGGGGCTTCCCGACAGGTAACGGTAAAGGTATATTCCAAACGGCTTATGTGGATGACACAACAAATGTTTGTATCTCTCTGCCTGAAGTGCATGCTGTCATGGATAATATCACTACCTATTCTGTTGCCACACAACAACGATGCAATGTGCTCAAGTCCACGGGACTGCATATCGGCAAAACCAACACCCTACGCTACGCCCTCCCCAACCTGGCTGTGACCTGGGTCAAGCCGGGGGATCACCACCTTTTGCACAATTGTCCCATCGGCTGCACACCCGAGGGACGCTTGGCTGAACAACGTTCTTTCATGTATGATGAAACCAACCACGTGGGCAAGCTTGCAGGCGTTCTCCTTACCGCAGGGCGCTGGGGGGCCGTCCACCGCATGAGCCTACGAGGGCGAACCCTGATCGTCAACCAACTGTTGTTCTCTAAGGTCTTGTATTATTGCCAAGCACACCCACCCAATGATGCCACCACACAGCTCATCCAACGCCTTGGCAGCAATTTTGTCTGGAAACAGAAAGGCTTAATCTCCCACACGGTCCACGGATGGATCAACAGAGAGATGTCCTTCATGTCATGGGTGCACGGGGGCCTCGGGCTCCACAACATACAATGGCGTCTGTGGTCGCTGTATGCTAAACAAGTGATATCCGTTTTTATGGGCGTTAACACACACCCTGGCTGCATGCTTGCACGTGAAACGCTAGCCTCTCTTTCCACCCATGCTAGTGGCACCTCGTGGCAACTGGGGGCGGGCATACTGGGCAGCACCCTTATTTCGTACAAAGGACTCCCATGGTATTGGCAGCGCATATGGACAGGTTACAATAAGCTCAAGCCGGGTCGCCTAGTCTTTCCTACTACTAGAGAGGAGGTGGCACGGCAGCCACTCTTTTTTAATGACTTAATCACAGACGCTACTAACAAGCCCCTGGGCACTCTCCACGGACACAACCCGTATGATGGCTTTCTGCGCGCGTCACCGCCGATTGTCAGGGTGCTGGACCTCTACCTGGGGCACGGCGCTGCGTACCGACGGCTCAGCTACGACGAGGTCAGCACTTGGGTCTCCCACATGCCCTCCCTGCAAGCGTGGCAAACTCTTATAAGTGCGATACCAGCGGCGTGGCATGCATTGATGACTGCCCCACGCAAGCCAATTATAACCGGCGACTGGGTTAGCTTCTACGCCGACGGAGTCACGCCTGCGTGCAAGGGTTTAGTCGTGACGGTTCTGCCACCTGAGGGGCTCCAACTACAACTGCTGGACGCTATTTCTGGCCACAATGGGTGTCTGTATCAACTATCCACCTTATATGCGTACACGCCAGCTTCCCAGTGTCACCGCATACGCGTAGTCCCATGGTCTGTGCCAAGATCTTGCATGATCCAGCCGGACCCATTATCCCCGGTTGAGAGCATTACATGGCTACACGTGGGCAACACACGGCTCGATCTACTACATCTGGACCCGGTTGAATTTGGATGGGTCTTAACCAAGGGGGACATCAGAACCAGCAAATGTATCTTTGAGTACACCGCAGATTGGGGTTATGATATCTTGTTGCATATGTACCATCAGCCCCACCCGGGCCGAGCCCGCTGGGGAATACATTGGCCGGGCTACACTTGGGTTAAGATGATTACCCTGGCGGTAGACCACCCTCTCGTGGACCGCAGGGCCACTGATGTACAACACCTTTTGATGCATAGGGCGATAGGGGTCTGCGCCACGCTCCACGAGCGTTTTGGTCATGATGCATCATGCCTGTGCACGCACCCTAGTGAAACCATTGAGCACAGGTTTCTTTACTGTAATCTCCCTGGGGTTTGGACGTGGCTCATTAACATCTGGGCCGCATGGACGGCATCGCCACCCACTCTCCCAATCAGCGTGCGTACCATCATTTTCGGTATTGCTGGCACACCAGGGTCCGAGCTTTCAGTTTCCCAAGCAGAATGGATATGGCTACGCACTACTATGCTATACGCGATCTGGACCATACGCAACGAGACAGTCTTTAAGGTCCGCGAGGAGTATACCCGCGGCGGCGTAGTCCGGCGCTTTATATACCTATGGAATGCGGCTATGCGCCGCTACTGGCTGTTAGCTCAGGAACAACACAGGGTGTGGGACCCAGGGCCCAATAACGACAAGCCCAGCCCGCTCCAGCTTTTTCATGATCTACTGGGCCGTAATCAGGTATTCACCAGTATGCCTCATGGCGACATCACTCAGGTCCAATGGCTTCCCTGGTCTAATAACGCGCCCTATTAGCCTTTCACCTGTCACCGCCACACGTGTGTGTGCCCACCTTCATTAGGATTCGCTGATACTCATTTCCCCTCTCACCTCTTTGGTCCATAATGGGCTAATAAAATATACCCATTTCCCCGAAAAAAAAAAAATACACAGTTGCAGCCAGGACAACAGCGGGTCGCTGCGTACCTGCCGCGGGAAGGAGGGGGGTGGTACACAAATATCCGACCTATATATTAGCAATAGCCGCCGCCTATCAAACAGGTCCTATTCATCACGAGCGTCAACGCCCCGTCATCGCCCCGTCATCGCCCGGCCGAGGGCCTTAACCTGTTAACTCTTTATTCGGAGTGATAGTCAACGACCTATACTACCAATAGCTGCCGCATATCAAACATGGGCTTATCATCACGCCCGTCGAGGGCGATGACGGTGACGGTCGTCACCGTCATCGCCCTCGACGGGCCAACATCTAAACTCTTCTCTTAATCAACAATCTATATTACCAATAGCCGCCGCCTATCAAACAGATCCTATTCATCACGCGCGTCAACGCCCCGTCATCGCCCCGTCATCGCCCCGTGATCGCCATGCCGAGCCAGCCGAGGGCCAACCTCTTAACTCTTTACATTTGTATTCGGAGTAGTAGTCAACGACCTATATTACCAATAGCCGCCGCATATCAAAAAGGTCGTATTCATGACGCCCGTCGAGGGCGATGACGGTGACGCCGTCACCGTCATCGCCCACGGGCCAACATCTAAACTCTTCTCTTAATCAACAATCTATATTACCAATAGCCGCCGCCTGTCAAACAGATCCTATTCATCACGCGCGTCAACGCCCATCATCGCCCCGTCATCGCCCCGTCATCGCCCCGTCATCGCTCCGTGATCGCCATGCCGACTGCCGAGGGCCAACCTCTTAACTCTTTATTCGGAGTAATAGTTAACTGCCGGCATTGCCATACAAGAAGAAGCTCTCGATCCTAGGTATAGACTACCTCGGGTATCATCATCGTAATTGCTAGCATCGAGATCATTCATACCTACCGACGATGGCCAGCTGCAAAAGAAAAATGTCGACCAACAGACAGGACCTATCGCCGGGAACCCTCAAGGCAATAAGGGCGAGACAGGCTTTCACCGTTAAGTAAAGTTGTCCACATCGTGCTAAGGAATTTGTGCTAATCTATGAGTACCTATATGGACACTTTGTCGCATTTTTTACATAGCAAATAAGCGATGTATGTGTCATGTAGGCTGCCATTGGTGCATGCATGCATGGGCCAGCAATGATGGTCAGAGGTACATTGTGCCTATGAGATAACCATCGATTTGTTGATCAGCAAGTGATTCATTACGTGAGACAACAATATGTTTGGGGGCTAAGCTTCTTACATTGGTCACATTGAATTGAATTGAATTGTAACATAACTCCGTTGGGAGTATATGTAGCACATAGCCCTTGAGAGGGGGCATATGGCCTATCATACATCCTAAGCTACTTCCTGCAAGGGTGGGGATGTAAAGGACCCTTGCTCTAGGTGCACCAGGGCACTTGCATCCCCATGATCTTCAAGCTATGCCCAGCGAAGGGGGAGCCTGTCATGGGGGGGAAGATCAGCAGAGCTATACAAAAAGGCTAGGGCATGGCGTCTCAGCAGAGAGTTACTCCCTGCATGGGCACAACATAGCTAAATAAAGCTAGGCATCATCTGGAGTGTGGCACATCATAGGCACACATGTACATGATTAAATAAAGCGTGTGGCTTAGCTAGGATAGTGCCTCTAGGAGGCGTACATGTACATGGCCACGGTCTATCTATTCTACACTACTACTGCTGTATTCCCCTAAGCTGGGGCGTCTGGAGTCGTTGGGGCCGCGGGGGTCGCCTGCCAGGGCTTGTGGCCGACGTAGATGGCCGCCCCTTCCAGTACACCGGCTGCCCCGCCTTGGTCTTCCGGAGCTGGAGGTAGGTGGGCCATAGCTCCCGTCGCCGTTGTTGCTGCGCCAGGGTCAAGTCGTCGTCAAGGGTGAAGAGAGTCTTCTCGAGCCGCTTGCGGCGTCGGAGAAAAGAAATCTTGTCCGCCGGGGTCTTAAAGGTGAGAAGGAGCGGGGGCGGCCCTGCCTTACCCGCGCGCGGGGAAGGCGGTGGGCGACCAGGTCGATCTCACCAGTAAGGCCCATGCGACTAAGAATTTCTCTCTCAAACGCACGTGCAAGCTTCTCGGAATTCTCACCTTCCTCCATGTCGAGGTTCTTGACAATGACGTTAAGGCTGCGCTTGGCAAGCTCGGCCTCCTCGCGGAGGTCAAGCGTCTGCCGCTGGAGCTGGGCTGCGACGGCGGAGGTGGTGGAGGTGGTGTGCTGCTTAAGCATGTCCGCCCAGGTCGTGATGGGAGGAGCATCGCCGGCCAGGCCAGCAGAGGTTGGCTTGGCGGCAATGTCCTTCACCGCCTGGGCGGTGAGGCCCGCGGTGTTCTGCAGGACCTCGATAGCGATGGCATTATCCTTAAGACGTTGGTCAATGTCGCGGAGCTGGGCGGTGATGGAGTCGGTGGAGGCGGAGGGGGGGGGGGTGGAGGCGAGGAGGGTGGCGGTGGCGGTGGGGATGGTGGGGAGCTCAGCAGCCAGCGTGCGACCCACAGCTGCCACATCTGCATTTTTGGTCACATGGCCCGCCATAATTGTTTTCTTATGTGTTTAAGGTTAGGGCTCTGTTCATGACTGAACGTCATGAACGCGCTCTATTCATGACATTGATTAATTGATTTTAATTAGTCTCATGTCCATGTTGGGGGACCGGGATCTCTGAATTCCCCAAAGAAGATATAGTGGAAGTCCCCCAAGACGTCAATATCCGTCAAGACGTCAATAACTACATGTATGTCCACAGCTCAGCTAGTAGTCTAAAATATGGGCCTCGAGCTAATCTTGCACGCAAGCAATGCCTATCATCAAGGATGAATTAATGCCTATCAACAAGGAGACAATCATGCTTGTTAAATTTCCTAGGACCCACAACTGGGGGGTCGTAGTCTTTGACAATGTCCGCCTGGGCAACGCTACTAATCCTACATATCCGAGGTCCCATGTATGAATAAGAGGGGTTGAGCGGATGACGCCAACAGTGTCTGTGCTCTGCATGTCAGCTAAAATCATATCGCGGAGACAAACATATGGCGGTGGGGAGAACTTTTGCGGATGACTGTAGGTGTAAGTTGGCGATGCCATGGTATCCGGAGACGTCCGTCCTATAGTCAGCAAAATTGGTGCGAGAGGTCCCCAGTTCGATTCCGGTCGGATTCATTTGCAGATCGCGTTTTCCGCGTTTTCCGCGGCCTGGCACTGAACGCAAAGGTTTTCACCTTTGCGGAGTGTCTGATCAGAATATGGCGGTATGTCCAATGTTGGCCACTGCGTCGCCTAACAGGTTGTTACATGGTCGGCAAGGGCCTGACCATGTAAGAAGATATCTCCCTGGCTGGCCAGTCCACAAGGAACCAGCAGGGACCTCATCTGAATCAACCTGATTTATTAACTAACTACTTAATTCATTTATTAAACTCATGCCCCCATTAGGGAGTCAAGGAGCATTAGTTAACCCCGATTCATTCATTAATTAATTATTTAAACACGTGCTCCCGTTGGGGAGTCACGGAGCACCGAAGTGCTTTTAATGCCTGTGTGTGCACAACAGGAGAAAGGGCAGAGACCCCCACTCTCCTTCATGCCTAAGGCATGCCACAGCTGCATTCGGGAACGCTAGCTAAACGGACACGCTAACGATCCGGCAATCTGTGGGTGCAATAAGACTCATGTGAGCATGGCATAACACTAGGAGCGTGGGCAAGTAATCTCATCATAGCCAGGACGTAGCATGGCTGTACTAGGACTATACCCCGATGGATGGATGGATGGATGGATGGATGGATGGATGGATGGATGGATGGATGGATGGATGGATGGATGGATGGATGGATGGATGGATGGATGGATGGATGGATGGATGGATGGATGGATGGATGGATGGATGGATGGATGGATGGATGGATGGATGGATGGATGGATGGATGGATGGATGGATGGATGGATGGATGGATGGATGGATGGATGGATGGATGGATGGATGGATGGATGGATGGATGGATGGATGGATGGATGGATGGATGGATGGATGGATGGATGGATGGATGGATGGATGGATGGATGGATGGATGGATGGATGGATGGATGGATGGATGGATGGATGGATGGATGGATGGATGGATGGATGGATGGATGGATGGATGGATGGATGGATGGATGGATGGATGGATGGATGGATGGATGGATGGATGGATGGATGGATGGATGGATGGATGGATGGATGGATGGATGGATGGATGGATGGATGGATGGATGGATGGATGGATGGATGGATGGATGGATGGATGGATGGATGGATGGATGGATGGATGGATGGATGGATGGATGGATGGATGGATGGATGGATGGATGGATGGATGGATGGATGGATGGATGGATGGATGGATGGATGGATGGATGGATGGATGGATGGATGGATGGATGGATGGATGGATGGATGGATGGATGGATGGATGGATGGATGGATGGATGGATGGATGGATGGATGGATGGATGGATGGATGGATGGATGGATGGATGGATGGATGGATGGATGGATGGATGGATGGATGGATGGATGGATGGATGGATGGATGGATGGATGGCTTGTCTTACATGATGCAGTGGAACTTTGGTGCTGGAGGGTTAATTGTGGCCCGGTCTGGTTTAGCTTCAGTGCTCTCATGGCGGCCTTCATTTGTAATTATTTGAATGCATGCCCATTGGGCCATGCATAGTGTATATTTTTTACGCATGCACGCCCATTATGTATCGCTGGGTCCATCCCATCAATGCTTGTTTATTGCCAGGTCTGGTGTAAGTAAGTTAGTACTTGCGTGTCATGCGCATGGGCATGTTTAGAGTACTATGCTAATCTCTTTAGAAACATAATTACACGGAAGTTACAAATCTCATCTGCATCATGCCCCAAGACACTACATTAAAGAATCAAATAAAATTATAACATGCCTCCGTTGGGAGATCATGCAGCACATGCATATTCCTTGCTGAATGGGTAGAGGTGGGTCAAGCCGCAACATCGAAATAAGCTAACTCTAAGCTATCTAGTCTACAAAATCCTCACTACACTTCTCCCCAAAGCGCCCCTTCCGCTTTGGGGGAGGGGGCTTACCCACATGGGCTGGCGTGTGAGCCGGGACATTGGTCTTCCACCTCTTCTTGTTCTGCATAGGAACAGAGAGCGAAGAAATGCGGTGTGGGGACCCCTTCTCGTGGTAATGCGTTACATGTACTCCCCACCGGGCTTTGCTCTTCATGGGTTCATAAAGACAACAATTATTCAGTAAGAATTTAATAAATTAGGAACATATATCCGTTGGGAGTCACTGTTACACATATACCTGAAAAGGGGCATATGATTTTAAATACATTCTGAGCTACAACCTGCACGTGCATGGGTTTAGTTAACTGGCACCTATACTAGAGGCCTGACATGGGGTGGAGCTTCAGTGCTTCCCCGCCTTCTCCTTCTCCCACACTGGGTGCTCCGCGTCCTTCTTCTCCGGCCCTGCCCATGGGTGCACCGGCCCCGCCTCCTCCTTCTCCTCACGGGACGATTCGCGCTCCACGCATGGCTGCAGCATCAGTTAGCACGGGCAAGACATAGCAGTAACCGCGCTATGGCTGTTCTAGCACCAGCCTAGCAGACTGCCATGATCACTCAGCAAACCCACGACAGCTAAACCCTTGGCTGTCACAACCAGTCCATGCATCATTAAGTATGGGTACAGGGAAAGCTTCCCGCATATCCATGGCCATATGGATGGCAGCAACACAACGACTTGCCCCCTAGCCCCCCGTGCACACACAAAAACGTGGGTCGTGGCTTCCACGCCCCATCCGCCATGCATGCCAGCGCGTACCTTACTCGCATTCACACCGGGCTGCATCCCAGCGCCGTTGCTGTCCCCATGTGACACGTCGGCTGATTAAGCAGATACACAGCAGAGTCTGATGTAAACCGCTAAACCCCAAACCCATGCAGACCACAGTCAAGGACGCGTGCATGTCAAGCCATGCCAATTGTGAACCGTACAGCAATTTACTTTTCAAGCCTGAAGAGGTGGATAGCAGATACTAGCCTGGAAGAGGTTACAGGGGCACATGTCCATTAGCGAGCGGAACAACACAGCTTACACCCTACAAGCGTACCGCACAATGTCCTCCTGCAATTGTCTGCAGATCTCCCAATGCCGCAGACATCTCCACTGCTCTCATGGCGATTGCAAATGCTTCATGCCGCTGACATCTCCACTGCTCTCATGGCGATTGCAAATGCTTGATGCCGCACCTCTGCTTACAGCAGAAAAGCTTCCTCCGGGCGAGGCACCTGACTGGAACCAACACCCATTCCTTGGCTTCACAACGTGGCCATGACAGCATCGTGAATCTGCTTCGCCAACGCCCACACTTCAGGACCCGCGCCCTGCACCGCCATGGCCACAGGCTGCACCGCTGCAATCGATGCAGCATTCACTGCCTGCGCCGCACCATGTACTGCATGCACGAAAGCCAATCCTGGCTCGGTTATCATGGTCTTGCCCGATTCCTGCTGCTTCTTCTTCTTCGATGCGGTCATGCGCACTTTATACCCCTTCCTCTCCAAGCACGCCTTCAGCACCTGGCTCGTGCGGTGCTGAATATGCTTCTGAAGGCGCGCCTTCTAAACACGAAATGTTGGCAATGTATGATTCCCAAACGGCATGATAGGCACATAATCAGTCCCATGAATTGCTTTGCGGCAGTCAATGCACCAGAACACCTGTTGAAAAAAGAAGGTTATGCACGCTAGCGATTACCCGCGGCAAGAAGCAATCAACACGCCTCGCTAACAACTGCAACCCCAATGTAATTCATGACGGGCCACTCACCGCTACCCTGCTCTCCTGCTTCAATGTCTCCCCATTCTCAAGGCCTCCATTGTAAACCTCTCCGTCTTCACCATCGATCGTCATCGTCTTCCTCTTCCTCCACTCCGACGTATCCGTGTTTCCTTTTCCTAAGATACCTAGGGTTGTTCAAGTCGTATGTGCGGCGTTGGCACACTTCCAACAAAATTTTGGCCGCCTCTACCCATTACCATTTATTCGTACTATCATAACATATCCAGGCGTTTGAAAAATCATTCCCTCGTTCGAACTTCTACCCCTGGGCGTCCATGACGAGGCAGTCACGACGGGACGCAGATGCACAAAAATAAAACAAGGCGACATCCCTTCAATCATTGACCAAAAAACAGAATACGCGCAGAACTTGGATTTCAACACCACGCACCCATTACCAGCGAGCACGGCTGGCCTGCAACCGCCATCATTTCATAACCAGAAGCCAGGGCCCACACTCCATCCCGTTACCTCATCTTCCACGCACGGCTTCCGCTGCTTCCCTCTGCTCTTTCGCATTCTCCGCCAGCAACCTCGCCTTCTCCTCGTCCAACAATCCACTAACAATAAAATCCCCTCTATTGGACGCCATTCAGACGAACTTTGCTAGCGTCTTTTCACCGGCCCCAGCACACATAATCTATAGCCGCTTACTGACAACGGCCGACAACGACAAATGCTGAATAGGCGAAAAAGGCTGATAACTACATTTTTATATTTCGCTGCATTTGCTAATAGACACGCACGTTCTCCCACTTCTCCATTACAATATAATTATCCACCGGGCCCCGGGGCCAGCTGCCTCCCCGACCCCTCGGCCTCCGCCCCCGGCCTCGTTGCCGGGGCCTGGGGTGGTCGCGGGCGCGCTGGCGAGTCCCCCTGGGAGGGGCGCCGGCGTTCTCGATCCCCCTCCGCTGGGGGTCTCCCCGGTGGGCACTGCCTCCTCCGTGGCCCCGGCGGGCCTGCCGGGCGCTGGTCGGGTCGTGGTGCGCGCGCCTGCCGGCCCGGCTGGGGAGACGCCGCAGGCCCCACGTCCTGCCTTTGCTGGCGCCGCTCCCCGCCACTCAGCGCCCGCCGACGGCCTTCACCGGTGTGCCGTGCTGCTTCCCACGGGGTCCCCGTGTGCGGGTGTGTTCCACAACCGTAACCTCCTCTGCCAGCACCTTCGCGCTGTGCACCCCGATCTCGGCGCGGCGGATCTGCAGGCCATGAGCTGTTACCGGTGCCCGGAAGCTCACTGCCAGCGGGTGTACTCCATTCACGGGCGCGCTCAGCACGCGCGCGCCTGTGTTGCTCAACGGCCCCTCAACCGGCCAGCAGTCCCGGCCCCCTCCCCCCTCCCGCCTCGGCTCCCCCGGCTCCCAGCCCCCGCCGCCCGACTACTCGGCCAGTTGGCGTTGGCTTGACACGGTCCCTGGGATGCATGCGCCATCAACCCGACGTCTACCCTGACCGACCTCCCCCACCGCGCGCGTAGCCTTTTCGCGCAATGTGCAATCGTTTCTCTCCGGCGCATGCACGCCGCTCCGGACGACCCGCTGGGCTTTAAACTGCACATGGTGACCCCCCGCCTGCTCCTCACCCCTCTCGGGCGTGGTGTGCGCGGCCTCCAGGGTGCGGTTATTGCCCGTTGCCGACGCTTTCTGCAGGGGGACTGGGAGGGGCTGTTTGGCGTGCCGCCCCCGCGCACGGCCCGGCTGTCGGGGGAGGTCAACTTCGAGCGGGTGGCCGCCGACGTCATCCGCCTCGTCCGCGAGGGGCAGCTCAGCCGGGCCATGACCCGCTTGGAAATGGCCAAGCTCGCCCCCGCCAATGCGGCTACCCTGGCGGCCTTGGAGGCTCTTCACCCTGCGGAGCCCGGATTCCAGCTGCCCGTGCCGGACCCCCTGCCGGCCCCCCTCCGGCTGGACCGCGACTGCTTCCTGGAGGTGATGCGTGAGGTCCCGCGGGCTTCCTCTACCGGGCCGTCGGGCTGGCGCTACGAGCACTTGGAGGTCCTGGTGGGGCATGGGGGCGAGGACATTCTCTTTGACACCCTCATTGACCTGGCGGCTGGTCGCGTTCCTCCCGCTGCGCGCGAGTGGTTAGCGGGCGCTCGCCTCCTCGCTCTGCTCAAGGGTGTCTTGCCCCCCCCGAGGGCAAGGTGCGCCCGATCGCCTGCGGTGAGGTGCTCCGCAAGCTCGTGGGCAAAGTGATCTGCCGCCAAAAGGCGCCCGAGCTCCGTGCCTTTTTCTGCCCGCCCCTCGCAGCGGGTGAGACCTCGGTGGCGGCCCAGCTGGGGGTGACGACTCCAGGCGGGGCGGATATCCTCATCCATTCGGTGCAGGCCTACCTCGAGGCCCACCCCACCCACGCTGTCGTCAAGGTCGACTGCCACAACGCGTTCAACAGTCTGTCCCGCGCCAGCATGTTTGCGGCCGTCATGGAGTCCTTCGAGGACTTGTACGCTTGGACAGCCGTGTGCTACGGCCAGCCCGGCCAACTGGTTCACATCATGGAGGACGGCACTCGCGGCGGCCTGCTGTCGCGGTCGGGCACCCAGCAAGGGGACCCCCTGGGACCCCTGTACTTTGCCGCCCCCCTCCAGGGTTGCCTCCAAGCGGTCCATGCTGCCCACCCGGCGGTCGCTATTCAGGCCTACTTGGATGATATCTACCTGCTGGGCCCTGTGCCGGACACCACCGCGGCTCTGCTGGCACTGCAGACCGCGGTGGCCGACATCAACCTCCAGTTGACCCTTGCCAAGTGCGCGGTGTACTCGCCCCAAGGTGATTGCTCCGGCTTTCCGCCCCAGCTCTTGGGCCGGGACGAGCGCCTCCATGGGTTGGATGTCCTCGGCGTTCCGGTTGGCGACCCCGCGTTTGTCATCGATGCTCTGCGGGCCGCCCTCGAGGCACGCACTGAGGTACTGCCCTTGATTGCGCGCCTTCATGATTCGCAGACCAAGGGTCTGCTTCTGTGGTTTTGCGCTCACCCTCGCGTCGTTCACTGGCTCCGGGGCGCTCTTCCGTCTCAGGTCCGGCTGGCCGCCGAGGGCCACGACGAACGCATCCAGTCGGCCTTGGCGCAGCTGGTCCCGGGCCCCGACCTCCCGCCACATGCTATTCGCATTGCCTCCCTGCCTGCACGGATGGGTGGCTGCGGTCTGACTCGTGCCGCCCGGCTGGCCCCAGCAGCCTTTTTGGGCTCCGTCGCTCAGTCGTGGGCGGAAAGCTGCCGGCTCCTGCCCCTTTTGGCAACGGCAGCGCCTGACCTCCTGGACCCCAGCAGCCCTTTGCCCTTCGTCACCGCCATCCAGGAGGCCTATGCTGAGATCCAGCAGGCCTGTTCTCCCGTCCGTGCCGCTCAGGCGGTACAGCGCCACCTCCCTCGCGGCACTCCCTCGGTCGCCTCCGTTCAATCTCCCGCCGCATTCCCTGCTCGCGTCATCGATAAACACCAGAAAACCTACGCGGGTATTCTGCACACGGCTGATTGGATTGCTCTTTTCGCGGACCTCAACGCCCAGGGACGTGCGTGGCTGTTCTCGCTTTCCTTGCGGAGTGTGGGCTCGGCGTACCTTCGTGCTCTTCCCATGGCCCCCCCATTCGCCTTGGCTCCCAGCCACTACTCGGTGGCGCTCCGGCACCAGCTATTTGCCCCGCAGCCTCTTGTTCCGGCCGGGCGGCCTTGTGGTAGCTGTGGGCAGCCGCTGGATCCCACGGGGACTCACTACCTTGCCTGCATGGGGGGCCAACAGAATCAGAATTGGTATTTGTATTTGCACACTGTCCTCCTGACGGTGGTGCTCGCCATGATTCGGTCGGTTTTCCCCCACGCGAACATCCGGTCCGAGGATGCGGATGGCGCTGCCTTCTATTCCCCCAACCACCGGCCTGACATCGTGGTGCTGGACTTTGAGGGGGGTGGCCGGCATCTGCTTATTGACGTTTCGGTGGCGCGGCCCTTGGCTCTTAGCCACGTGGCTGGGGCCTCCCTCACGGCAGGTTACACGGCGGACCGGGCGGAGCGGGCCAAGCTCCTGGCCTACGGCGACGTCGGGCACCATCGTGTGGTGCCCTTTGTCCTGGAGGAGTTTGGGGCCATGGGGCCCCTGACCTCCGCCTTCTTCAAGGAGTGTTGCCGGCTCCGGGAGGACCGGCTGGACCTGGAGGGCCAGCGGGCCCCATGGTCGGCGCGGACCTGGACGTCATATTGGCGTCAGCGCTTGTCGGTGGCGCTGACTCGGGCCATGGCGGACATCATGCTCCGCCGTACGCGGGCTGATTTTGCGGTGCAGCAGGGCTATTAGGTTCCTCCCGTTAGGCGTTTCCATTGGTCTTATCGTACTTCGTAGTATAGAGCTTTGACATGGCTCTGTATATAGGTTTATAGCTGGGCGTTTGCTTTGGTTTGAGTGATTTCACTCTGCTGTAAGTAATTATATTTTTAATATATAATTATCCATCTGGCCGTGTACAGGCAAAGATCCCCGAAGTGTGTGGGCGGTTCCGCTTACGGCACTGTAGATCCCCGAAGTAACTTACTGAAACGTATCTTACAGCATCGGATCACTGGCACCTAATCTACAGGTGGTAGATTACCAACCAAGACCCGTCGCGGTAATTTACTCTGTCGGTAATGTACTACCAAAGATGTGCAGTCGTAACGTTACTCTTACTTACGGCTAGTAAAATTACTACGTAGGATGATAGGTAGTAATGATTACGGCGTTGGATCTCACGCCTCGGATCTAGGTAGTAAGATAAGACCTCGTAATTTACGCCTCGGATCCTTTTTACTACCCTCGGACGAAAAGTATAGTGTATACGCGTATAATACGGCGTACTACTAGCAAAATTTCTAGTACGGCAATACGCCAAACCTCGGCGTATTGCGTATTTCGTATAATACGGCGTATAATACGGCGTACTAGCTCACACTGCGCCCCCAAATCCAGCACATCACCCTCTGCTCCCTCCTCGGGCGCACCGACCACGAGATCTGGGCTCCATCCATCTCCGCCCCCACACTCCGTTCCATCCTCACGGAAGCCTTTCAGCAGCACGTGACCCCCCTTGCCGCCGATGTGGCAGCAATGGGTGGCACGCTGCATGGCTACTGAACTTCCTCACCTTTCCACCACCGCCGCCTCCACCTCCAGTGACTGCCATTTCCGCCTCCACTGCCCACATCAAAGCCCAGCTCCTTGACCTCGACCAACGCCTTCAAGCCACCGCCACCGCCCTTGAGTGCTTGCATGACACCGCCGGCCTCACCGCCCAGGCGGTGAAGGACATCGCCGCCCAGCCGGCACCCGTGCTGGCCCGGCGCCGGTGATGCTCCCTCCACCTGGGCGGACTTGCTTAAGCATCACACCACCTCCACCACCTCCACCATCGCGGCACAACTCAAGCAACAAGCCCTCCGCCTTCGCGAGGAGGCCGACATCACCCAGCGCAGCCACAATGTCATCGTCAAGCACTTCGACCAGCCGGCAGGTGAGACCTCGATGAGCCTTCTCACGGCATTTAAGCGCGACATTTTTGCCCCCATGCAACTCACTGGTGAGCTGCGGATGTCGGCTGTCCGCCTCCCCTGCGCGCGGGGTAAGGCTGGCCCGGCACCCGTGCTCCTCACCTTTATTAAGTACATGGCGGACAAGCTGTCGTTCCTTAAATGCCGCAAGAAGCTCTCGAGTCGACTCGCTTCACGCTGGACGACGACTTGACCCTGGCCCAGCAACAGCGGCGACGCGAGCTATGGCCGACCTACCTTCAGCTCCGGCAGAGCGCAAGGGGGAAGCCGGTATGTATGGAGGGGGGAGGTCATCCACGTTGACCACAAGCCCTGGCAGGCACCTCCTGCCACCTCAGACTAGGGAATATATACCAGTATAGTGTAGATTAGTCAGGCTTAGCCTAGCATGTGGCCCACGCGCATTAATTAATTAATTAATTAATTAATTAGGAACATAACTCCGTTGGGAGTATATGTAGCACATAGGCCTTAAATAATTAATTAATTAATTAGAAACATAACTCCGTTGGGAGTATTAATTAATTAATTAATTATCAACATCACTCCGTTGGGAGTAGATGTAGCACATAGCCCTGAGAAGGGGCATATGGCTTTTAATACATTCTAGGCTACTTCATGCAAGGGTGGGAATGTAAGCTACCCCCGCTCTAGGTGCACCAGGGCACCCGCACCCTCATGGTCTATCACGCTATGCCCGGGTAAGGGGGGAGCATGCCTGTGAGGGGGAAGATCATCATGGCTATACAAAAAACTAGAGCGTGGCATCTCAGCAGAGAGCAGCTCTCTGCATGGGCACAGCATTACTAAATAAAACTAGGCATCGTCTGGAGTGTGGCTCATCATAGACACACATGTACATGGCTCGAGCTACCATGGTCCGGATTCTCCCGATTTCTGGCCTGCGCTGGTTGTCTCCTTGACACATGTACATGATTAAATAAAGCGCGGGGCTTAGCTGGGATAGGGCCTCTAGGAGGCGTACATGTACATGGCCACGGTCTATCTATTCTACACTACTACTGCTGTATTCCCCTAAGCTGGGGCGTCTGGAGTCGCTGGGGCCGCGGGGGTCGCCTGCCAGGGCTTGTGGCCGACGTAGATGGCCGCCCCCTTCCAGTACACCGGCTGCCCCGCCTTGGTCTGCCGGAGCTGGAGGTAGGTCGGCCATAGCTCCCGTCGCCGTTGTTGCTGCGCCAGGGTCAAGTCGTCATCAAGGGTGAAGAGAGTCTTCTCGAGCCGCTTGCGGCGTCTGAGAAAAGAAATCTTGTCCGCCGGGTTCTTTAAGGTGAGAAGGAGCGGGGGCGGCCCTGCCTTACCCCGCGCGCGGGGAAGGCGGTGGGCGGCCAGCTCGATCTCACCAGTAAGGCCCATGCGATCAAGGATTTCTCTCTCAAACGCACGCGCAAGCTTCTCGGAATTCTCACCTTCTTCCATCTTGAGATTCTTGACAATGACGTTGAGGCTGCGCTTGGCGAGCTCGGCCTCCTCGCGGAGGTCAAGCGTCTGCCGTTGAAGCTGTGCTGCGACGGCGGAGGTGGTGGAGGTGGTGTGTTGCTTAAGCATGTCCGCCCAGGTGGTGATGGGAGGAGCATCGCCGGCCAGGCCAGCCGGGGCTGGCTTGGCGGCAATGTCCTTCACCACCTGGGCGGTGAGGCCTGCGGTGTTCTGCAGAACCTCGATAGCAATGGCGTTGTCCTTAAGACGCTGGTCGATGTCGCGGAGCTGGGCGCGGTGATGGAGTCGGTGGAGGCGGAGGGGGGGGGGGGGGGAGGCGAGGAGGGCGGCGGTGGCGGTGGGGATGGTGGGGAGCTCAGCAGCCAGCGTGCCGCCAATTGCCGCCACATCTGCAGCAATGGGCGTCACGTGCTGTGAGAGGGCGGCGTGGAGGTGGTGGACGAAGGTGGATTCGGTAATGGGGGCGGGGTGCAGAAGGTCCTCGGCCGAGCGCTTAGTGAGGGTAAAGAGAGCTGCGAGCTGATTAGGCGGGGGCGAGACCAGCCGGCCAGGTTGGTCGACGAGTCTGAGACGCGGTGGGAATGCCGGCCGTCAACTCCGTTGCGGAAAAAATGGGTGTGGAAATTGAGTTGCTGGCACAGGGCCAGCAGTGAGGCGTGTGACCCGTAAAACACGAGCTCCAATATCTTGATGGGTGGCATGTCGAAAAAGGCAGCTAGGCCTGTTGACGTCAAAGCTGGTGGTAAAGAGCCTGTCGACGTCAAAATCACGCTCAGACCAGCCAGGTTCGCCTGGGCGACTGCGCTTTGGGTCAGGCGATGCAGAGGGCGAGGAGAGCCCGGGAGGGTTCTGGGCGACCACCAGTGCGCGACTAGTGTCACCACCGCCTTCCGGCCCTGATGGCGAAGCTGCAGCCGTAGCTGCAGACGTATTTTCAGTGCCGAGCGCAGCCGTCAGGCTGCGTTGCGTCGATGGGCGTTTGCTCATCGTATATTGCGTAATAGCGTCGGAAAATTATATCAGCATGTGCATCTTAGAAAGACGAAGCGATTGTGATATTCACGACTCAATTCGGTGCTCAAACGTGAAAGTTATGAGCGCCGTCAGCCATGGCTACCTCGTGGCTCGTGGCTCGTTGGGAGTATATGTAGCACATATCCCGGAGATGGAATATGTGCTACATGATCTCCCAACGGAGGCATGTTATAATTTAATTTAATTTAATTTTTTTTAATATACCGGAGAAGGGCCGGGCATATGGCTTTTAATACATTCTGGGCTACTTCCTGCAAGAGTGGAATGTAAGCAACACTTGCTCTAGGTGCCTCAAGGGCACCGGCACCACCATGCTGTCTCAGGTTCAACCCAACTAAGGGGATCCTGGCACGGGGGAGGAAGATCATCATGGCTATACAACTTACAAGGGCTAGGGCATAGCTTCTCGACAGAGAGCATCTCTCTGCGTAGGCATAGCATGGCTAAATTCAACATCATCCATGGGGGTCCCATTATAGGCATGGCTTGGCTAAATTCTGAAGGCAACATCCATGGGGGCCATTATGGGCGCACATGCGCGTGGGCCACATGCTAGGCTAAGCCTTACTAATCTACACTACTACTGGCTGCTCGTCAACTGCCCCCGTTCAGAAAGTTGCGCCGAACTTTACTTGAGATTTGGAAATCTGAACCGGTGCGGTTGGAGTTTCGCGGGGAAACCCAAGTTCCCGAGTAATTCACCAATGACGCGCTATGAACACTTGCCCGCTAAAACCTAAGCAGCCGCTCCGGCTGGCCACTTAAACGAAACGGGATGTGCCTGCCGGAGCTGGCAAAGCTGCAGCCGCAGCTGCCGCATTTTCATGGGCGAGCGCATCCGCCAAACTGCGTTGCGTCGACAGGCGTTTGCTCGTCATATATTGCGTTTTAGATTCGGAAAATTATATCAGCATGTGCGTCTTAGAAAGCCCTTGAGAACATAGCCCTTGAGAAGGGGCATATGGCCTAGCTATGATACATTCTAAGCTACTTCCTGCAAGGGTGGGAATGTAAACGACACTTGCTCTAGGTGCACCAGGGCACCTGCACCCTCATGATGTTCACACTATGCCCAGCTAAGGGGGAGTATGTCATGTGGGGGAAGATCATCATGGCTATACAAGAGCTAGGGCATGGCATCTCAGCAGAGAGCGGCTCTCTGCATGGGCACAGCATATAACTAAATAAAGCTAGGCATCATCTGGAGCCGGGTGGCACATCATAGGCACACATGTACATGGCTAAATGAGACTCGTGAGTCAGCTGGTATAGAGCCTGTAGGAGGCTTACATGTACATGGCCACGGTCTATCTATTCTGCACTACTACTGCTGTATTCCCCTTTAGAAGCTGGGGTGTCTGGAGTCGTTGGGGCCGCGGGGGTCGCCTGCCAGGGCTTGTGGCCGACGTAGATGGCCGCCCCCTTCCAGTACACCGGCTGCCCCGCCTTGGTCTGCCGGAGCTGGAGGTAGGTCGGCCATAGCTCCCGTCGCCGTTGTTGCTGCGCCAGGGTCGATCAAGTCGTCGTCAAGGGTGAAGTGAGTCTTCTCAGAGCCGCTTGCGGCGTCTGAGAAAAGAAATCTTGTCCGCCGGGTTCTTTAAGGTGAGAAGGAGCGGGGGAGCCCCTGCCTTAAATGTACCCCGCGCGCGGGGAAGGCGGTGGGCGACCAGCTCAATCTCATCAGTAAGGCCCATGCGACTAAGAATTTCTCTCTCAAACGCACGTGCAAGCTTCTCGGAATTCTCGTGAACCTTCCTCCATGCATGTCGAAGTTCTTGACAATATGACGTTGAGGCTGCGCTTGGCGAGCTCGGCCTCCTCGCGGAGGTCGAGCTGCTGCTGCTGGAGCTGTGAGCACTGCGACGGCGGAGGTGGTGGAGGTGGTATGCTGCTTAAGCATGTCCGCCCAGGTCGGGATGGGAGGAGCATCGCCGGCCAGGCCAGCCGGGGCTGGCTTGGCGGCAATGTCCTTCACCGCCTGGGCGGTGAGGCCTGCGGTGTTTTGCAAGACCTCGATGGCGATTGCATTGTCCTTAAGGCGCTGGTCAATGTCGCGGAGCTGGGCGGTGCGCACCCCCCCCACGCGCATGTGCGCCCATAATGCCCCCCATGGATGATGCCTTCAGAATTTAGCCAAGCCATGCCTATAATGGGACATCCCATGGATGTTGCATTAAGAATTTAGCCATGCTATGCCTATGCAGAGAGATGCTCTCTGTTGAGAAGCCATGCCCTAGCTCTTGTATAGCCATGATGATCTTCCTCCCCCGTGCCGGGATCCCCTTAGTTGGGTTGAACCCGAGACAGCATGGTGGTGCCGGTGCCCTTGAGGCACCTAGAGCAAGTGTTGCACATTCCACTCTTGCAGGAAGTAGCCCCTAATGTATTAAAAGCCATATCAAGGAGACAACAGCGGCGACGCGAGCTATGGCCGACCTACCTTCAGCTCCGGCAGCGTGCAGGGGGGAAGCCGGTATACTGGAGGGGGGCGGTCATCCACGTTGACCACAAGCCCTGGCAGGCCCCTCCTGCCACTCCAGACTAGGAATATACCAGTAGTGTAGATTAGATAGGCTTAGCCTTTGCAAGTGGCCCACGCGCATGTGCGCCCATAATGGCCCCCATGGATGATGCTTTCAGTATCTAGCCGCGCCCAGCCTACAATAGGACCTCCCATGGATGATGCATTAAGAATTTAGCCATGCGATGCCTATGCAGGGAGTTACCCTCTGCTGAGATGCCATGTGTACACCAGCTATAGCCTAGCCACATACCCTCCACCCCATATGTCATGCAGGCCTTCTAGGCCCTCTTCTCAAGCCCCCCCTGGGTGCCTGTGCTTGTTAAGGAGGCATGAACCATCATGGCGGTGCAGGTGCACCTTGTGCACCCAGAGCAGGTGACAGTTGTACATCCTCCACCTGCAGGTTGTAGCCCTGATTGTATTACAAACCCATAGATGCCCCTTTCTCAGGGCTATGTGTTACATATGCTCCCAATGGAGCTATGATTTTAATTAATTAATTAAGGAGACAACCAGCGCAGATGTATTAAAAGCCATATGCCCCTTCTCCGGGATATGTGCTACATGTACAACTCCCAACGGAGTTATGTTTATAATTAATTAATTAACGTTCAGAGCGAGATGATTTAGCAAAAAAAACTAATTAATGTGATCAGTGCGCTTGTTCCTAGCGGCCAGGAGTGTCCAGTTGTAAGCACGCCGCTAATTTACAATTGTTCAAGTCCAGGGTCCGCCCACTGTATACGCGCCAGAGCTCCCGCATGCAACATCCCAGCGCAATGCACGTGCCCTCACGCGCTTCAGCTGCCTTCCAAACCCACCCTCCATCGCCATCCATGACAGCCCTTCTTCCAACCTCTTCTTCGCCGTCCGGTTTCCCCTATCTTCCGCCCTTTCCTGCTGCCTTGCTCCCCCCCCTCTCACGCAACGGGGCCCTGAGGCCAACACCATGTGTTCAGGCATGCGTAGTGTCAACATTTCAGTGAGACAAGATGCGTAGATGCATCCTCGCGCCGCCCATCTGTGCCACACTTGCCCCCTGCCCCTTGTCGCCACTGCAATTGCACCGCCATCAAACTGCCGTCGCACCTGACGTACGCGTGCCGCGATCATGCTGCTGCCGCCCACACCACAGGCACTGGACACTGTTGCAGCTCTTCGAGAGGTGTCGCCCACAACAAACTGGTTGAAGGAGCCCGAGTGTCAGGGCAAGAACATGCCCAACATGAGTCACGCATTTGCGCGCATCGGCGATCCAAGTGCTAGGATCTTCAAGAGAAGGACCCGGCTCCAGAAGCCTGGCACAGTGGCTGATCACAGAGCGCAGCGGCAGGCAGGCAACCGGACCGCGCAGAGAGGGCCAGGTGGCAATCCCTCCGGGTGCGCAGCCAGGCAGCATTCCACCATGGGTCAATGTAGATCACTATACCTCCCACGACCCTTCAGAGAATGGGACTTTTCCAGCATTGAATAACTGAACCCATGATAAACTAAGCGTAACACACTGATAACCAAAGGTTCGACTGTCCCAAATATTAGGACCATCCAATTTATCGAACAAGCCAGTCTGGGCACCGCAGCAAAGGCCCACCTGAGGTAGCAGTGGTGGCCTCGCCTTTCAAGGTTTCAAGACCACGACATGCGCCCGCATACTCCCATGCACCCAAAGCTCGCCACAAACGAGAGCTCATTGCAGGAGCGACCGAGGATGCAAATATTAACCCAAATCAATGAAACAAATGGAAGGCTGCATAGGGGGGGGGGGGGGGGGTTGCGTCACAGCCCACATGGCCCACAGGCGGCATACTAAGAGGCGGCTCTTAGCAAACTTGCTACTAACTTAATCGCTTTAACAGGTAGGGGCCATGGAAAGCCGGCTCACCACACCCACATATACTCAAGCGGGCTCACCAAGCCGACGATTAGAACTGGAGCACCTCTTGAAGGGTCGTCACCACGTAAAAGTACTGACCGCACCAGGGGCAGGCGAGCTATTCCACGCCCAAGCCCTTCCACCGAGAAAAATGTAGAAACACATGGAGAGTTCACGGCCACCCATCGCCCAGGCCGACTACATGGATTCCAAGACAGACCTCGGGCTGCAGGCAGCACTCACGGCCCAGGTCCCAATACAATTACGATCCAACCTTTTGCCTTGTGATGCTATGATCCATCATCCTGGTTTTCCATAATCAGGCCACAACTTCAGCAGCCACCGTCCAGGGTCCCAGGCCCTGCGGCTACGTAACCAGGGCCGCTTTAAGCTCAGCACACCCCCATGGATGGCAATTACCGGAAACACCCCAGGGCGTAAGCCGTCAGGGGAGACACACCCTGGTCGTGTCCATCGGCGGGAGCATACCAGTCCATAAGCCCCAGGAGGCTGACCACAGGCTCCACCCAAAGGTTCCACACACTGTCAGCTCGGGGTCGCCGTCCTCGCAACATGATCATTAGGTTATTATTAGGGGCTGCCCCGCGAAGCTGTAGCGGGAGTACTTGTGGGCTATCAGCGGAGGCATACCCGGAGGTGGGACATTAGCGTAGGCACAACAAGATTGTTGGCCACTTTAAAACATGGATATTAAGTCGTCGGCCACTCAACGCAGGCACACCAGGTTGTTGGCCATGGCCACACGGAAGACGAAATACTCCAGCCCCGCTACATACGAGTCCACGCGGCGCCCGCCGTGCGCGTGGCCAATCAGCGTGTAGTCTGGCCCGTGCACCTTTGCGAACCCGTACATGTCGATCGACGAGCACAGCTGCGACTGCAGCAGCGTGACCAGCAGCTGGAAGTAGGGCGACGGGTAAATACTGTCATCCGCCCCCAGCGCCTGCCCGTGGTGATTCACTGCGTGCCGCCCGAGCATCTCATACAGCTCCAGATCGTGCCGTTCCTTCGTGACGGCCGCATCGGTGATCACGGGGAGGTCGCGCACACGCCCCAGGTTGACCCCCTCTGGGAAGGCCACCTCCCCCTCGGTCGTCTGGCTCACGGCGCCCGAATACGGCAGCCAGTAGAACCGCGGTTGCCCCCCCGCCAGCCGCGAGGTCAGCCGGTCTATTCCCGCCTGCGTCATTGACGCGTCCTCGGGCAAGAACACGATATCCGACTTATGGCCCACAAAGCGCGTGTACGCGACCACGGGCAACCCACCCATGCGGATGACCGTGTCGTGCGCGTCAATCTCAGCACCATACTCCTTCCCGAGGACCGAAACCGCGGGACCGACAATTGCACACCGCCCGAGCGAGCGGTCATGCAGCTCGACACCGAGCAACCGCTGGCCGTGTGGGCCGCAGCCGTCGCCGACCGCGTCGCACGAGACGCCCTCCCCCGGCCACAGCGCCTGGAGGACCTCCGACTGGAGCACATCGTCGCCCTCAGGGACCCTGAACCCGAGCGGCTTGGGCGGGCCCTGCGGCGCCGCGCTGTTACGGCCCTTGCGGAACGAGTCAACTGGGTTGCCCGCGCGGCTCTCCCCTTTCTTGAGCAGGAGCGCATCCAGTGCTTTCTTGGCCTCAAGCGCGCGGCGCTCCGCCTCCGCCTTCTCCTTGGCTTGCTGCAACGCTTTGGCCTCGGCCTCTGCGGCCGCTTTGGCCTCGGCCTCCGCGGCCGCTTTGGCCTCGGCCTCTGCGCGGATCGCGGCCAACTTCTCCTCCTGCTTGCGCTGCGGCTTCTCCATCTTGCTCTTGGCCTTCATCTTCCTCATCTCGAGCTTCTGCTGCTGCGCCCACATCTGCTGGTTGAGCGCCACGCGCTCTGCCTCCTCCTTGGCCGCCATCTTGGCCGCGTGGGCCGCCGCTCTGCGCGCCTCGGCCGCCTTGAACAGCGCAGCCGCCTTGGCCACCTGGCTCTGGATATCCTCGGTCTTGCGCGCGTGGGCGAGCGTGTCACGGACCTCCTCGATACGCGCGTTCAAGGTCTCCAAGTCCCCGGCATCGCCGTCGCCATCGCCATCGCCATCGCCATCGCCATCGCCATCGCCATCCCCGCCGCCAAGGCCACTCTTGCTCATGATGTCGCCCCAGATATCGCCATTCACCGTGAGGAGCGTCCTGCTGGCATCCGCGGCCACACCCAGCCCCGACGCACCACTGCCCTTGCTCTGAGCGCCCGGCAGGGATACCCCAGGGGGCGCATCCCCAACCCCCGCCCCCGCCACCACGGCCTCGGGAACAACCCCGCCACCAGCATCCCCCTCCTCTGCCACCACCTCTGTGGCCAGCAGGCCCCGCCGACCCTCGCTGAGCGCCCACAGGAGCCCCGGGTCGTCATCCATCTCGCGGCTGATCCCAGGGCCCCTCAGGTGGGAACGCATTGGCGCCGAGGGCCTATGGCGTGCGCCCGTATGTAGCCCTGGGTTGCCCACCGTGCCGACATCGTGGGCTGCGCGATGGGCCGGGCGACCCCCCCGGGGCGGACTACGGCCACGGGATCCTGGCTTGTCGTGCCGGGAAGGGGATTTCCCCCCAACCTTGTCTGGGAGATCTTTGAACACGTCGACCTGTTTGCGCGCGGCTGGTTTATGCTCCGTCGGAGGAGGGGCACCGTGACGCAGCACCCGGTGGGGGTCGCGCCGCGGCGCGGCCTTGGGCGGCTCGATCACGTCCCCCACCTCGCCGTGGATGAACGCGAGAATCTCCTCGGGCGACAGCGCTTGCGTGCCGCTCATGACCATCATGATGCTCCGGAGCACCCCCGGCTTGGTCTCCGGCGCCGCCACGCCCAGACGCGCCGCCACGCCCTCGTCCTGGCAGTGGTAAGGGATGTACCCGGCCCTATGACGCGCGCTAGGGTCCGCCTCCTCCTCCTCCTTGGTGCCCAGAACGACCTTGAGGAAGTCAGCACGGAACCGGGCCTCCTCCCGCGCCAGCGACGCGGAGATAAACGCTTGCTCAGGGAGGAGCATGCTCGCCCCCGGCCCCGTGGGCCCACCCTGGGCCGGGCCGGCCAGGGCCCCACCCTGGGCGGACGCGGCTGCACCCTGCAAGCCAACGAATGGAACCGGCAGCTGCGGCTGCGACTGAGCCCCCGGTTGGGCCGGCCCTGCCCCTAATGGCACCTGCGGCTCATCGTACGCCCCCGGCGAGTCCGCTGGCTCTGCAATGAGAAGCCGTCCAGGCGCACCCGCCCCATTGCCGTCCAGGGGGGCAACGTCCGCCGCCGATCCTCCTGCATCTCCTCCTGCAGTTCCTCCCACATCCCCTGCTCCTCCTCCGTCGCCTCCTGCTCCTCCTCCCAGGTCTCCTCCCCCTGCCCCTGCCCCGGCTCCACCGTCACCATCCGCGCTGTCCACAATGACGTTCCCGAAAATGTCCGTGCTCACGACATCCGAGCCGCCGCCGGCCCCGGCACCAAACGCCCCATCGGCTTGCCCGCCGACGTCGAGCACATCAGGGAAGTTGTCCGACGCCCCTGGGAATGCGCCAGGGCCCTGCGCGGGCAGGCTGGCGGGGACGAACGAGGGCGCGTTGCCCCCCTGGTCCTCGGGGATGCTGTCGCGCGGATCCGGGATGACCTCCGGCTCGGGCAGCGCCAGCTGTTCGTCCACAGGCTGCTCGTTGGAGAAGCCGCTTGTGGCGGGGGCGGATTGCGTGTCCAGGGATGGGGTGGCGTCTGACACTTGAGGTTGCTCGTACACCTGTTGCTGCTGGTCTACCTGCTGTTGCTGGTCTACCTGCTGTTGCTGGTCTACCTGCTGTTGCTGGTCTACCTGCTGTTGCTGGTCTACCTGTTGCTGCTGGTCTACCTGCTGTTGCTGCGCGTACACCTGTTGCTGCTGGTCTACCTGCTGTTGCTGGTCTACCTGCTGTTGCTGGTCTACCTGCTGTTGCTGGTCTACCTGTTGTTGCTGGTCTACCTGCTGTTGCTGCGCGTACACCTGTTGCTGCTGGTCTACCTGCTGCTGCGCATACACCTGTTGTTGTTCAACTGCCTGTTGCGAGGCGGCAACCGTGGCGGCAGGAGACGGCTGCGCGACCGGGACCTGGACCGCGACGGGCTCGGGCCTCTGGTCGACAGCTGGCGAGGTGGCCAGCGTGGGGACCGGCTCGGGCAGCGGTTCCTCCTTGGCCAGCCACATGACCTGGAGGCCTGGGTCAGGGGCAAAGCGAGACACCTGGATGTGCGGCTGAGGGTGCGGCTGAGGTTGCCAGGTGGCGACAGGCAGCTCGACCTTTGGCTCCACCTTGACAGGGATGTCTTGTATATGCGCTGCATGATTTTCGAGTTTTAATTCCCCCGGCAAGGGTCCCCCGGCAAGGGTGGGATGTGAAAGCAAGGCCACGGGAGCATTGGTTGCACACCACGGAAAGCATAAGAGATCTATGGGCATGGCAGCTGCGAGCGGGCGAGGCAGACACACGCTGAACGCCAAAATGGAAACTGCTTGAATCCTCGTTCGAATGTACCGCGTACCTGACACACCGTGATCAACTGGGTGAGGATGGTGTTTAACCTTCGTTTCGAAAAAAAGCAAGGCCGCAACTGCGCCAAAAAATATTACCAAAAAGATAAGTATAAGTTGGGAAAACGAGAGGCCGCCAAGTGGGCCACCAACATCCCTTGGCGTGGCGGGGCCTGCTCGCCTCATCGTGTGGCTTTACAAATGCGGGCTAGTCGAGAGTTTCAGGACTTCGCCTTTTTCTGAAATGCCAACATTACTCCCGATGTAAGAGTCGCTGAAGTAGCTACTGCACCATTTTAAGCATAATGCTGCTCAAAATGCGGCATTGGGATATCTCCCGTTCAATTCAGGGCTCCAACGGGTTGAAGCACCATATCCTTTTGTCTCATTGATATCCTGTCACGTTACTCTGGGATCCGAAGATTCCTGCACCTGGCCGATCGAGGTTGCCTCGATAGCTGAGGCCTAACTGAAGTCAACTAGGAACAAGAAAATGGTAAGCTGTATGGAGGCTGCCCAAGGGCGATGGTGCCCGCAGCCTCGAACTGCCTTTAAATCACGTTGCTGCTCGGCTCAACGGGTATGGTAGGCTAGCTTCTGCCTGTGTTTTCATGTTTCTTCGGAATCAATCATGTTCGCCACCGTCAGGCAAAAGGCTAACGAGGGCGGGCAAAACGTGCTGTCACGCAGCGAATTCCGTCCAGGCCGTCCTCCGTACCATGCCGCAAGGGGGGCGACCGCACTGCAAGTAACAGCATAGAACAGCCTACTGCTATCGCTGCGTGGCAACTGGTAAGCGCGAGCCCAGAATGCCACGGAACTCACGTTCCCGCCAAACCTTCTCGATACATTTAGCCACCTGGGCGATCTCTAGGGGCGTCCTTGGCGCAGCCTACCCCGAGTAGGCGGGCCTTCTAGAATGGCGATAGTCGGCTCTCGCACCCAGGTTACTAGATGCAGGCGCCCAGACACGGTAGACATGGTCGGAGCGAGCACTCGGCCGGCGTGGGAATTGATTGACTTGGATGAGCACGCTTGCGGAAAATCGGAGAGTTCAGGCGACGCTGTTGGCGAGGCGACCAGAGGGGGCTGGGCGACCACTAGAGCTTGGCTAGTGGCGCCGCTGCCTTCAGGACCGGAGGTACTAGGGTTTGCATACTTCTGACAAGGTTATAGAGGTGTTCTGGCCGGTCAAAGTACAAGGGGTCAGGGTACTTTTTCACGTACAACGTGCATTCCGGAAAACGACGACCTGGCCATGGCGGCTTGCGCACACGCATGGCATTTACGTTTTCGTTCGAATTTTCTGACCAAACTTAGGAGATTGATTTTAAACGTCCTAAAGATCATACAGGCCAATTTTTGGTTCGCGGGAATGCCATTTGATAGGTGTCGGCAGCGTTCTTGCTGGAAAAAACTGCGATCAGGCCGGACGATAGAAACGTTGACAGCAATACCTTTCCGGCGTATTTTAAAGGATATATCGGTTTCTTTGTACTTTTTATGATACATGGTAGTCGTAAACGTGCAAGGGTGGCCAGAAATCGCCGAATCCAGCGACCATGCTGCACAACTTTGGTGTGCCGAAATGCGCCATTTTGCGGCCACCGCCTGGGCCAAGGTAACGCCATCCATGCCTGGTAAAGCTTAAGCATCGTTTTCCTATCGATGTTTGACGTTTGTATATACGTTCTAGCTTGTGTAGCACATTCTGTTTGCAGTATTCATGCTATTTCTTGACCCTGGCCTGGCCCCTTTCTAAAACACCCTTCTTGGATGCTTACCTCAGTCAGTTGACCTGCCACAGGGTGATGGTGATAAGTTTTAGAGGCTGTATGGGTTTGAATACCTCCATATATGTTTGTCATACATTTCCCACACACATATTGCATGAGTGTGAGGCAGTTGGCTGGTCTCTGTGGCATCATCAAGCACGTAACCGGTGAGTAGAAGCTTCCCATTGTCAGCATGTGCCACCAGGTGTGCTGGCCATCACCTGGAAAGCTATAGCAGCTTAGGCATAGTTTATCCTTGCTAGGGCAGGCTGAAATAGGCTTAAAATCACTAGTTTGTTGGTGGCTGCCTCCTAGAATGCGTGCCTTGCGTAGGGTATCCGTACCACGTTACCTACGTGCATGGACAAGGTGGCACCTGCACATAGGTGCCATGTAAGGGCAGTGTGACGATGCAGTTATGTTTCCCCATCATTGCGGAAGGGAAGTGTGTTGTGTGGCATGGTTGGGGGCCATATTAGTAGGTATTAGTAGGTAGTATGCCCACCCCTACCCCCTTGGTTGCTTTTTACCAACGGTACCCCTATGGGCTGTACTGGGTGTAACTGCTGGTATACCCACCCAAATGATGACCCCAATGGCTCAAACTGTTCAGCAACTAATTGTTTATCATCCCTGAAGTGGTAGGTGCCTAGCTCTTACAACATAATTCAAAATGCACATTCTACCAAAAATGAAAACGCTCGTCTTGACCCCCCTGACTTTGACGGCAGTTATACATGACCTACCCTGCATCTATGTAAGGTTGTGACACACCAACCCGAAGGGCAACTCATGGACATGCTTGGCCCCCAAGGACAGCCATTGGATGTGGGTGGGTTGGATGCCATCTGGTTTGCAAAATTGTGAAGTTAAAGCCGATGCATCGGCGGTATTTCTGCCCATTTAGGGGTTAAATACACGGTACCAGCGTCCTCCATTACGGCGTTTTCGCATGCGTCAGGACAGCCATCTCGGCACATGTGTGGTTTACAAGAGGCAGGAGTTCAGTACAACCAAACCGGTCGGTCTACATCCACGAGCGTGTGACTACCCAACACAACATGCGCGACGCGCCAGCTACGGCTCGGGCGCCGCCACCGTCGCACTCGCCAGGCATGCGATCTCGTAGGGCTTGGCGACTAGCTGGATGTCCAGCCAGTGGGGCCCCTCGTCGGTGGGCACGGTCATGGCGTCGTCATCCCATCCATCATAGAAAAGCTTCACTGCTCGGCAGTGCGCTTGCGGTTTGCGCTCGTGGGGGTTGTACGAGTTGTCCAGCAACGCCGTCACGTACGACAGCAGCACGGCCTGTCGCTGCTCGTCGCTGGCATCGGTCCCCCCGCGGACGAGTTCCCCCCTGGAGCTGTGGTACGAGTGGGGGTTGTATCTGATGACCAGCAACGGCAGCCCCTCGCACGACTGTCCGAGGTTGAACAGCCGCACGAGCTCGCAGTACTGGTCGTACGAACGGTGCTGGTGCTCGTCGACCTCGATGACGACGACGTGGGCACCATCCGTGTAGATGATGAAATCCGGCCGGCTCGCCACGCACTCGCCGCCGTGGATCTGCTTGTCGTGCACCAGCGTCCACCCGGCGATGCGCACCTTCCGTAGGGCAGCGGCCACCTTCCACTCCTCGCGGTGTCGATGATTGTTGAACACGACGGGGTCGCAGTACACGCAGCGGTTGCGAAGGGCCCGTCGCTGGCCCGCGATCTTGCCCTCTGCTGGGGTAAGGACCACGGGCATCCCCGACCTCCACTCCCAGTGTAGACCACAGTCGTCGCACACGCCCGCCAGCCGCCAGTGGCCCGCCTCTGCGTGGGCGTCGCAGAAGCGCTCGCCATGATCCGGGTCCGCGTACGTGCCCACGGCCCGGCATGCCTCCGCCTTGCACCGTTGTCGCGGCTCAGGGACGGCGGTATTTTTCTTGTGCTTCGCGCAGTGGACGGCGCGTTTACCCACGTCGCCCCATCGCGCATACGCCTCACACCCGCCCGGGTGTTGGCACCTGGGACTCCGCACGTCCACCATGCCATCCTCTTTGTGCTCGCTGCAGAACCGGGGCTTCTTGGCGCCGCGCTCCGCAAACGAGGGTTGCGCATCACACCCGCCCGGGTGTTGGCACATGGGATGCACCACGTCCACCATGCCATCCTCGATGTGCTCGCTGCAGAACCGGGGCTTCTTGGCGCCGCGCTCCGCAAACGAGGATCGCGCATCACACCCGCCCGGGTGTTGGCACATGGGATTCACCACGTCCACCATGCCATCCTCGATGTGCTTCTTGCAGAACCGGGGCTTCTTGGCGCCGCGCTCCGCAAACGAGGGTTGCGCATCACATCCGCCCGGGTGTTGGCACATGGGATGCACCACGTCCACCATGCCATCCTCGATGTGCTCGCTGCAGAACCGGGGCTTCTTGGCGCCGCGCTCCGCAAACGAGGGGTGGGCACCACACCCGCCCGGGTGTTGGCACCTGGCACTCCGCACGTCCACCATGCCATCCTCTTTGTGCTTCTTGCAGAACCGGGGCTTATTGGCGCCGCGCGCCGCAAACGAGGGGTGGGCATCACACCCGGCCGGGTGTTGGCACCTGGGACTCCGCACGTTCACCATGCCATCCTCGATGTGCTTCTTGCAGAACCGGGGCTTCTTGGCGCCGCGCGCCGCAAACGAGGGGTGGGCATCACACCCGGCCGGGTGTTGGCACCTGGGACTCCGCACGTTCACCATGCCATCCTCGATGTGCTTCTTGCAGAACCGGGGCTTCTTGGCGCCGCGCGCCGCAAACGAGGGGTGGGCACCACACCCGCCCGGGTGTTGGCACCTGGCACTCCGCACGTCCACCACGCCATTCTCGGTGTGGTTCCTGCTCGGCTCGCCAATCCGGCGCGTCCCATTCTGCACACAGTGTTTTACGACATCACCGCGGGGCCCGCGAACAGAGCGTGGGTAAGTGACGGCGGCGCGTCTCCCCCCACCACGTGCCCCTGCCCACCACGCCCACGCGCCCAACAAGGCCACCCACCACGCCCACGCGGGCCACCCACCACCACACGCACGCGCGCCAACAACCAACACACCAATGCATGCCATGTGAGACATCCGCGGATGCCACCCACGGCATCGACGCGCCGGCCACCCATGCAGGCCCCCCGCGGACGCCACCCACCACACCACCCACGCATGCCATCCACCGGCACACCCGCGCATGCCATCCATCATGACACCCACGCATGACATCCACCGCCGCCACTGCCACCACCCACCGCGCCCACGCATGCCAGCAACCACATCCCCGCGTGCCAGTGACCCACATGTCCATGCATGCCATCAGCTACGGTCCCCCCCGCGGCCCATCAATCGCCATACCCACGCACACCACCGACCTCCAGGCCCACACATGCAACAAACTGCGGTGTCTACGAATGCCATCCACCACCACGCCCGTGCGTGACAGCAACCACGCCCACGTGTGCCAACAACCACGCACACGTATGGGACCAGCCACACACGCGTGCATGCCGTTGACCACCACGTCCACGCACGCCAGCAAGTACACCCACGCGTGCCATCAACCACGCGGCGCACGTGTGCCATCCACCGCGCCCACGCATGCCACCCCCAGACCACGCATGCCATCAACAATAGGCCCACGCACGCCCTCGACCACCACGCCCACGCAGACGTCACGGACGCCACCCTCCGCCACCACGCCCACCAACCACCGCGCCCACGCATCCTATCGGCGGCACCCGCGCGTGCCATCCACCCCGCCCAGGCATTCTAGAAACCCCCGGGCCCTCGCACGCCCACAGCCACGCCCGCGCTGGCCCTGCCCCATGCCCCCCGTGCCTGATCCACCACCACGCCCACGCGGGCCCTCAACCACGCCCTCGCATGCCATCCACCACCGCGTCCACGCCGGCCAGTATCCACGCCCGGGCATGCCACAGCACGTCGATGCCCGGGCGCATGCCAGCACCCACACCAGCGCGGGCCATCCACCACCCACATGTGCACGTGTCACGTACCGGCTTCGCCCGTTTGGGGGCCGGGCCGAAATCGTTCTCGGCAGCACGATGCGCTTCGCCGGGCCCGGTGCCTGCGGTCCACTCCGTAGGACTAGTCACACGGTGTTTGCTGACTGAATGCGCAGCCTGTCCGTCACAAGGCCACATCAGAGGGGACATGTCACGCAAACGAGGGAAGTGTTTGGGAGGGTAGTGATCGGGGGACGTGTTTGTGAGGGTAGTGGTCTGACATCCCGCCCCGCCGTCCTTCCGTCAGGCACTCCGCTCTCTCTCTCCCTCTCTCTCTTCCTTGACTCCCTCCCTCCCTCCCTCCCTCCCTCTCTCTCTTCCTTGTCTCCCTCCCTCCCTCACCTCCCTCCCTCCCTCCCTCCCTCCCTCCCTCCCTCCCTCCCTCCATCCCTCCCTCCCTCCCTCCCTCCCTCCCTCCCTCCCTCCCTCCCTCCCTCCCTCCCTCCCTCCCTCCCTCCCTCCCCTCCCTCCCCTCCCTCCCCTCCCTCCCCTCCCTCCCCTCCCTCCCCTCCCTCCCCTCCCTCCCTTCCCTCCCTATGCCGCTGTGCGGCGGGTAGTCCTCGCTGGTGCATTATATGGCCGGCAGGCGAGCAAACGTGCAGGTTCGACAAGAACGACGCGAAAACAGCCAAAACAAACGTACGGACTGGCAACGTACCCGCTGTGCGGCTTCGCTGCGTCCACCCGACGCACGCGGGGTGTCTTTGCGCACCCCGCCTGGTGGCTGCGCCGGTTGGGCAGAAGAAGCCGCGGTACGACGCGGTGGGTGGGGCGGGTGGGACGGGGGTGCGCCAGAATGGGGGCTGCATTAGCGAGGGGAAAATGGTGTGTGCAGCGCAGCCGAACCAGGACATGACGGGCAGCACACCCAACCTCCCACACCCACCACCCCTCATACTGCATTCCCACAAGCGTGCATTTGCTAGGAGTCCCACCTGCACGGGG
>RPFO01000080.1:7665639-7668139 GCA_009746045.1 Mesostigma viride | reverse complement strand
GAGGGCGAGGAGGACGGTGAGGTGGCGCCAAAATACACGCGGCAGCAAACGACCTACGCGCGCCATGTCAACACGCCTTGCCAACAGGGTCGCACGTCACCGCACGTGCATAGCCCGGACATGGATGGCGGCAGCTATAGTATCCCAGACGGAACGGGTGCAGCGACGGATTTTAGCGGGGTGGGTGGGGGGGCGGGGCGGGGGTGGGTGGGTGGGTGGGACGGAAGGAAGGCAGTGATGGAGGGGGGGGGCGGAATGGACAAAAGATGGGACGATGGAGGGGTGGGAAGGGAAGTGGGGTGGACAGGAAGGAAGCGTGCACGCGCGAGACCGGTGGAGGGGTACTAGCCCTTGACATGGAGGTGCAGGGTTTGGCTATAAAAGGATGGCTCCGGCTCTGGCGAGCCAGGTTGTTTCTCGTCATACCACCAACATTGCGCGGGGAAAGTGAGGCACGGCCGGGCCACGGCAGCGGTGGGCCGGCCCCGCGCATTAACGTCGCGTGCGTGTCTTTCGATGATCGAATGCAGTAGTGTACACCATGAGAGACGGTGAACGCCGCGTCGACGGAAGAATGGTATAACGAAGGCTTGCACAGTGGGTATAGCGGACGAAGGAGTAACCCAGTGAGACGAATGACCGGATGGTAAGTTGAAAGCACGGCCGAGTCAGTGGCCGAGGCAATGCTGTGGACAATGGACGTACCGCGTGCATCCTTGGCGTTTCCAGCCGGACGCCGAGACACGATGTCCCGCGGTCAACACCTGGAAAGGTGCCGTCGTCCCCGCCGGCGGCACCAGCAGGGGCGTGCTCCGTGCCATGGACCACTCTCGTCGGACGAGCGACATCAGTGTCGCCTGCGGGGAAGGGGTGCGAGGGGCGGAGGTGGATCGTCAGTGCCCGCGGGCGGGCGTGCGAGGCGGGAAAAAAAAAACAGCGGCGGGAGCGACGAATCGAAGCTAGACGGCCAACGGAGCGAGTCTATTGCACGCGAGCACCTCACCGAAAAAGGCGACAATGCCAGCGAACAGGAGGACAATGAGTATCAACATGCACCGTCGCCGGTGCGCGCGATGCATCTTCAATGCTCGCCTCCATCGACGGGCGGAGGACGTCATGGTCGACGCACCTAGAGGGTTACTAAATGGCAGAAGACCGACTGCTACTTGTACACGAGTTCTACCCCGTAATTCGGTCTGTAACAGGGAATGGCCAAACGCGCTCGCACGGTGTCGGTTCAGGTACCCTTACTCTGAGCCCGATCGGGGCGTCGAATGGCGGCAGCAGCCGGAAAACGGCCGGGCACACGCTCCACGGGGCTACGCCGCATATAGAGGTGGCGGACAACACGAACCGAACGGCTTAAAGACGGTGGATATGGGGTCAGGTCAGCTAGCAAGGTTCGACAGCGATTGGAATCCGATGCGGCAAATGCAATGTCATTCGATTTTTGGAGCGATCAGCTCGACAGCGAATACGGCTTCCTTCGGCGATTTTCGACAGGGTGGCCTTTCGGCGATGGCGTTCCGAGTTTTATTTTGGTCGGACTTTTGATCAGGATAAAGGTGGCCAGTGTCCGCTCACGATGCGCTGGCGTGCCTGCTCTTGGATGGCTGGTGTCGCGCGACCGCCGCGTGTCACTCGATGCCTTTTTGTATGTGACCATTGTGATGTGTCGGGCGTGTACAGTAGCACAAACTCCGCCCTGGGCTAGAGATTCCAAACGACCTTAGCCGAACCTGTCCGGCCGGCCACAGCCTGTGATCCCCTGGATTATACAGTGCGACACGATTCCACGCACATCCAACTATGTTAACTCCAACTATATTTCTTGTGCCGGACGGGTTGTTGACAGAATCCCGACCTGCACGTGGCGGCTGCCCATTGATCAACCTACGACGATCGTCGTAGGTTGATCAATGGGCAGCCGCCACGTGCAGGGGGATAACTTTTGCCGAACCTGTCCGGCCGGCCACAGCCTGTGATCCCCTGGATTATACAGCGCGACACGATTCCATGCATATACAACTATATTAACTCCGACTATATTTACTGAGCCGGACGGTTTGTTGACAGACTCCGTGTTCTGAAGTGCACGTGGCGGCTGCCCATTGACCAACCTACGACGATCGTCGTAGGTTGGTCAATGGGCAGCCGCCACGTGCAGTGGAATAGCCTTAGCCGGACCTGTCCGGCCGGCGACAGCCTGTGATCCCCTGCATTGTACAGTGCGACACGATTCCATGCATATCCAGCTTTATTAACTCCGACTATATTTACTGAGCCGGACGGTTGGTTGACAGACTCCGTGTTCTGAAGTGCACGTGGCGGCTTCCCATTGACCAAGCACGACGCGCTGTACGGTACGGTAGAACCCACAATCGACCCCGCCGGGTGTGTGGAATCTGTGGCACACGCAGGGTCTGTACAACCCGGCCTTGTGGACGACCGTGAACAACGCGCGTTGAACAATTTATGTCGGTGTGCAAATGTAAGCCGT
>RPFO01000080.1:7614615-7664844 GCA_009746045.1 Mesostigma viride | reverse complement strand
GGGAGATCCAACCCCCGTTTGTCATGCCCCTCCCCGCTAACACCCTTCCCTAGGCAATGCCATCAGCAAGCATGGGGTCGCGGCGCTGGCCGATGCATTCAGCCCACAACGCGACACTGCAGAAACTGGACTGCGCGGTGAGGGGCCAGTAGGGTTGCTGCGCAGCCAGCGAGGGGGAAATCACTACGATTGCAGTTAGTCAGGGGATGAGGGGATGGGTGTGGATGCAAGTGTTGTGCTCCTGCACGGGGAGGGGATGCTTACGGGGGCTAGTAATAAATGATGGGGGCATGAACGCAAGGAGATGCACCTGCGCAGTGAGGGGGCAGGATACGGATGCGAGTAGTGGTGGGTGGGGTATGTGAGAGGGGGGGGAGGGAATGTGCGTGCGTGGTGGCGTCGGTTCGTGGACCTGCGCTGTGGAAGGGTTGGCGGTGGGGTCCATCTGTGGAAGGGTTGGCGGTGGGGTCCATTTGTGCACTAGCACGGTGAGGGGTGGGGGGTGGGGCATGAGTGCAGAATAGTGAGAATAGAAGTGAGAATAGAAGTGAGAATAGAAGTGAGAATAGAAGTGAGATGTTTTGGTGAGGAGACATTTTGAGGAGTATGGGTATGGATGCAAGTAGCAGACCGTTGAGGGGGGGGGGGGGGGGGGGGGGGGGGGAGGAGGTTTGGGGGGGGGGGGGGGCAGGGGGGATGAAAATGGATGCAAGGAGTGGACTCGTGGTGTGGAAGGGACGGGAACTGGCATGCGTGTAGCCAGCCTGCATGTGACGACTTGTGCGGATGCAAGTAGGTGGGCCTGTGGGGGGGGGTGCGTGGCAAATCGCGCTAGGTGCCAGGAAAGGAGCTTTGTCGGCAGTATACGAATACTAGCTTACCTTGTGGGGTGCGGGGTTTCTTTAGCGGATTGCATACAGATCGGCACGAGTAGTTACGTACAGAGGGGGCTAGTACCCAGGTACCTAGGTGGCGGTCCCGGCAACCAGGGAGCCAGTGCACTTCGAAGTCTGGGGATGCGATTAGCCGGCCTTGTCTTATCAGCCCTCCTTGGGGCTGCGAGTCATTGCCATCATCCAAACGCAATCACTTGTGACTTTTTGTAAGCAATCTTCGTGGTTGTAAATAATGGGCGTTTTAAATCTAGCGCTTGGTAACTTTGGCTTCTGTTCTTTTTTGCGTAATTTTCATCCTTCATCTTCATTCACACTGCAATGTGCATGGTTTTGCCTCATGTCTTCATTCATGCCCCTGCGCCTTGTACCATCTTGTACCAGGCAACGCGCTGCTTGGGGACAAGGGCGCGCAGGCGCTGGCATCCGGCCTGGCACTTAACACGACACTTGAGCAGCTGGACCTGAGTAGTGAGTTGCATAGACAAGGACCAACGTTAAAGATGGTGCCCGCCCACGTGGTGAAGGGGTGGACCTGAGCTGTGAGCAGACCGGACAAAGCTAGTAGGGTATGTGCTTGTGTGGTGAAGGTGTGCACCTGTAGGACCAAGGTGTCCATCGATTTGGTTTGCTGTACTGGTCGGCGTGTGGCACCCCTCATGGCCTGTCCCTGTGTAATCAAGTTACCGTGCCGCCAACCTCTGGATTGCGTGGCCCCCATGTCACCATCCCCATCCCTGCCTCCAACTACCTGTCTGCCCTGACGCCATTCCCATCCTGATACCCCACCCCTCGTGGTTCTCCTGCCACCCGTCACGTCCACCCCGATCCTTTGTCCTGCCACCCGTCACGACCACCCCGATCCTTTGCCCTTTGTTCTCACTTCCATCGGTCGCCAGGGCCAAGCGGTCCAACAGGCGCCTGCCGGCACGGCCGAGTTCAGCTACGGACTGGCTAGGCACGCCGCAGAACTGGCTGGGTGGGCCGAAACTAGTCGGCTTGGCCCGCCCACGCACCGGCCCGGATGCATGGGCAAAGAACCGGGTGCTTGGAAACAGATTCGGGCATGGAAGGTTGGCGGTTACACGGTTCTACCACCTCGCGTTTTGCCCGGCCTGCGGCGTCATTACATGACGTATCCGATGGTAGACATCGTTTGTGATTGGTTTGTGATTTCGTTATATGACGTATCAGAGGGTAGGTGACCATAGGCACGCCAACGGGGCGTCGTCATCAAGGAAACAGCCAGCGCAGGCCGGAAATCGGGAGAATCTGGACAATGGTAGCCCTTGAGCATGCCGATATACTGTCCGTGCCATCGAGTCGTTCATGACGAGTAAGACGAACTGTGATGGAGACGTGTAGCCTTGTCAATTGATATTGTGGTTGGCATATATGTACGGCGACTAGATGGCCCAACCAACCAACCAACCAACCAACCAACCAACCAACCAACCAACCAACCAACCAACCAACCAACCAACCAACCAACCAGCCAACCAACCAACCAACCAACCAACCAACCAGCCACCCGCCCAACCAACCAACCAACCAACCAACCAACCAACCAACCAACCAACCAACCAACCAACCACCCACCCGCCCAACCAGCCAACCAACCAACCAGCCAACCAACCACCGCACCCAACCAGCCAACCAACCAACCAGCCAACCAACCACCGCACCCACCCACCCACCCACCCACGCACACCGTCATTGCCTGGCCTGGTGGACATCCACGCGCATGCGCAGGTTGGCACCCCCTTCTGGGGGCGCGATTGATACGCTGGCGAGATGTCGACCTCCCGTGCCGACGAGCTCACGAACCGGCTTCTTACCCTCGTGGGCCTGGTACGTGGGACCTACAACTGAGTGGGTGCCAACGTTTTCCCCACTCGCGGGACAAGGCGCGCGCCTCCCCCACCAGTTCCGCTTGCCGTCCCCTCCCCTGAGGATAAGCCGCGGTTCCTCTCTCGTCGCAATCGCTTGCACGACATCACCTGGACACTAGCTGGACGACGACCTGACCCCCGCTCAGCAGCAGCAGCGGTGTGACCCGTTGCCCGAATATCTCCGCCACGAGCAGGACGCCCCAGACGCCCACGGTGTACTGGAGGGGCCGGGAACTGATGATCGACCACGGGACGTGGACGCCCCCCACGGGCTAGAATATGCTGCTTAATAGCCCTAGACGGAGTCGCTGCCGGCGAGGTAGCCATGCGTAGAATGTCTGCCTAGATGCGGCAAAGTACATGGTCACGTGCCGCCAACGCACGGAACACTACCAGCCCGGTGGCCTCGGCCTAATCCTAGTTCTGCCATGCTACGCCCCGGCTATGATAGCAAAGAGACAACCAGCGATGATATGTTTCCTTGCCCGCGCTCCTTGTTATGGCACGCTCCGATGGGTCTTATTGCGCCCACCGTTTGCCGGGACGTTGGCACGTCCTTTTAGCTAGCGCGCCCGACCGCAGCTGTGACATGCCTTAGGCACGAAGGAGACGGGGGGGTCTCTGCACCGTCCCCTGCCGTGCGCACACGGGGAGTAAGCGCCCTGTGCGATGTAGGTAGCCAACCCTAGGGGTCCCGTACAGCGTGCTTAATGGAATTCATCGAGGTGCACGTGCATTTGTGTACCCATGGTAGGTGGCAGCTATCGCGTAGACCCGTCAGCAGGGTGGGGGTGGGGGTGGGGAGCCAACTATTAAATTAAATTAAAATTATCTCATAACACGTCTCCACCGGGAGATCATGTAGCTCGTATTCCTTGGTGGATGGGTGGGGTGGAAGGAGCCGCGTAATCGAACTAACCTAACTCCAGTCTAGCTAGTCTGGAAAAGCCCCAACTACCCTACTCGTCGTGCAAAACGCCTCGTCCGCTTGGGGGTGGGTGGGTGGGTGGGTGGGTGGGTGGGGGGGTGGTGGTGGTTTGCCCACAGGGTCGGGCGTGTGAGCCTTGACAATCCGCTTCCACCGCGTCTTGTTCTGCATGGGGGTCCAAAGAAGGGAGAGAGAGTGGGTACAGTATCCGATCTGGGCCGGGAACAGTAGGTCATCCAGCAACATCTGTGCGTAGTTCGTGACATGTTTCCCTGCCTTTTTGGCAATGCCCTCGGGGCCAGGCCATGCCGAAATGGGCCGCCCTGGCCTGGCCAAGCCGCTGGGGGCCGGCCAGACCAAGGGCGGCGTCGACCTCGCTGGTGCCAGCCATATAGTGTAGTGAAATCCGTGCTAACGTATACCACTGTTCCTGGGCACGTGGCGATCCAACGCCATACGTGAAGCGAGGCGACCAGTGTGTCCCACCCACGCTGCACGTGTGTCACGGGATGCCGGTCATGGTGTTACTTGCCATATCTGTCCCAGGTAACTTTGTCACATAACAAGTTGGCCATTCGTTACTTAGTATCGATATACGGGGGCACGGGGCTCTTTATTCCCCGCGCACGATGTCTCCGGCCCAAGGCGGGAATATGCACATGTAGGTCCACTACTACGCAGTCAGATGCCAGCGGCCCTGGCGTGATCAGTAACTCGCTCCTGACCGGGACCTAGCGCAGCAAACTAACCATGAGAATCAGAGATGTCTCAATCAATTAATCCTGCGTGCTAGCGTGATGTCCTTGGTGGCCACACAACCACAGGGGAATAGTATACTAGAACTGGCAAAATGCCGGAAACGGCCGTCAATTCACTTGGCAGATTTCCATCGTCGTGGTACGATGCCTGGCTCATAGTTGGTGACTTGCGTTCCACTGTCTCCCGCCCTCGACGACGGGGATGCGCACGAGTCGCCTCGCTGAAGGCGAGCTATGTAAGCTGATGACGTGCTGTCAGGGGCGCAACCGCACGAGGCCAACATGTTCAAATACTGCCTTGAATCAGGGACTGATTAGGAGCCCCCCAAACTCGGCAACGCGCCATACCCGTTTTGTCCTCATAAACCCGTCTCGGCACGAGGGTTTTTGCAATAGCAATCCAAACGTATCAAGCACGAAGCTCTTAGGAAGACGCACTGCTCGCTGAAACTGCAACTCGGGCCATCCGCAGTCATGGCTTCCTCTCTGGCAATCACGATGTGTGGTGAGTTTTTATGAGGTGAAACAGGGGTGAATAATATGGAATTCGGTCAGGCTGCCAGGTCTGCCACCACCAAAATCTCCGCCGTAATGTATGGCCTAGCCTCGCTTAGCTGGACAGGGATTGTGCTGGACTGCCTTTTCCTCGAGCACCCACTCGCCACCACAGGGCTTGGGGCACTGTGGCAAGCAGTTCCCAACTGCTCTGTTGACGAACAGGTTTGAACCGAAAAGCAGGCAGCTATGGTGGGTGTCGTTACTCACTGAAGCATGATGACGAGCATTTTGCTACTGGCGTGTGCCACAACCATCGGGCAAACTTCCCTCTCCGGTAACGCCTCGAAGAAATACCAAACACACGTGAGTTACGTTCAAACACGCCAATGCAGCGCATGTTTACCACAAACCCGACCGCACGATGCTTTCATGGTACTCGCTCGTCTACTCGTTACGACGGACTCGGTTTTGTCAATTACTTGCATCGTTGCCCAGTGTAGACGCGGTTGACTCGGACCGTAAAGAAAATTGTTCAACGCGCGTTGTTCACGGTCGTCGACAATGCCGGGTTGTACAACCCCTGCATGTGCCACAGATACCGTACACCCGGCGGGGTCGATTGTGGATTCTGCCGTACCGTGCAGCGCGTCCTGCTTGGCTCCACCTGTACAGGAAGAGCCGACGTCGCCCACAGCGGCCCGGGCGACACGGCTGACATTTGCACACCGACAAAGATTGTTCAACGCCCGTTGTCCACGGTCGTCCATACTGTAAGGCCGGGTTGTACAACCCCTGCAGGCATTACAGATTCCGTACACCCGGCGGGGTCGATTGTGGATTCTGCCGTACCGTGCAGCGCGTCCTGCTTGGCTCCACCTGTGCAGGAAGAGCCGGCGTCGCCCACAGCGGCCCGGGCGACACGGCTGACATTTGCACACCGACAAAGATTGTTCAACGCTATGCGTTCACGGTCGTCGACAAGGCCGGGTTGTACAACCCCTGCAGGCATTACAGATTCCGTACACCCGGCGGGGTCGATTGTGGATTCTGCCGTACCGTGCAGCGCGTCCTGCTTGGCTCCACCTGTACAGGAAGAGCCGACGTCGCCCACAGCGGCCCGGGCGACACGGCTGACATTTGCACACCGACAGAGATTGTTCAACGCTATGCGTTCACGGTCGTCGACAAGGCCGGGTTGTACAACCCCTGCAGGCATTACAGATTCCGTACACCCGGCGGGGTCGATTGTGGATTCTGCCGTACCGTGCAGCGCGTCCTGCTTGGCTCCACCTGTGCAGGAAGAGCCGGCGTCGCCCACAGCGGCCCGGGCGACACGGCTGACATTTGCACACCGACAAAGATTGTTCAACGCTATGCGTTCACGGTCGTCGACAAGGCCGGGTTGTACAACCCCTGCAGGCATTACAGATTCCGTACACCCGGCGGGGTCGATTGTGGATTCTGCCGTACCGTGCAGCGCGTCCTGCTTGGCTGTGCCCGACGAAGAGCGCCCAGACGAAGCAAACCGCAGCTTACCCAAGCGAGATGAACTCTTTCTTGACAGTCGTCCATGCCAACGTCGGCCAGCCCGGGCCAGGTAGCTGCCGCGGCCATGCCGCACCAGAATTTGAATTTTGTGCCCGGCAACGTTCCTAAAATGCAGGAATGGCTGGGCCGACGGCCGACGCGTGGCCCGTGGCCCATGGCCCGTCGCCCGTGTTTTTACGTGCCTGCGCCTGGCCTGCCTTAACGCTGTTACGCCCGAGCGCCGCGCCCAGCCTTTGTCATGCCAGCCTTTGTCATGCCAGCCTTTGTCATCGTCTGCTGAAAACAGATTCTGCTGTTTAACATTACTCTTTTTGGATGTGACCATTGTGATGTGTCGGGCGTGTACAGTAGCACGAACTCCGCCCTGGGCTAGAGTCCAAACGTCCAGCGGGGTCAGGTTAGCTACAGTAGACGCCACTGCACTAGTATTAGTAGTATCAGCCGGAATGTAGAACGAGCAGGCTTAGGATTCGCTGATACTCATTTCCCCGCTCACCTTTTGGTCCATAACTGGCTAATAAAAATATACCCATTTCCCCGAAAAAGAACGAGCATTAGCCTGTCACCGCCACACGTGTGTGTGCCCACCTTCATTAGGATTTGCTGATACTCATTTCCCCTCTCACCTCTTTGGTCCATAATTGGCTAATAAAATATACCCATTTCCCCGAAAAAAAAAGAACGAGCATGGCGTACAGCCATCCGCATCGGTAGGTTTACTAAATGATAGTGAGGCTGGGCGCCGGCCAGCTGCAAACGATAAATAAAACAAAAGAATTTTAAGTAACTAATTCCCGAGTGGAGTGAACTGTAGTTTTTGAAGCTACCAAACAAACAAAGAAAGTGTAAATAAATGTTATTTTCCTGTCACGTGTGCAGCTTTCTCGCTAACAAACGCGGCAGTGGGCACCATCACAAACGACAGTCCACGCGCGGAGTTGGGCACCGTCGTTGAAAGTCCGTAAAAGACTCCCGCCAGAACCGGACCGACAAAGTGTCCCCGTATGGGTGGACAGTTTGTCTCGCCATCGCTGACGGGGTCGTTCTTGTATACATTAAAAATATATTTACTTACAGCAGAGTGAAATCACTCAAACCAAAGCAAACGCCCAGCTATAAACTTATGTACATTGCGTGATCGCCCGCGTTGATCAGACGTGGTGCCTAGTAGCCGGGTGGACCAGTAGGGCACGCGCGACCCACGTGCTGTCGACGTTGTTGCGAGTTAGACTGGACGTAGGACGCGCCGTTTCGTCGACCATGGACGTGTGGTCGTGGGTGGAATCAGACACGGGTGCCCGAGGGCCGCAAACCTTCTCGCCGTTCGGAGGGCAGCAGCTGCGGATGATGATCGAAAAGGCGTGCGAGTCAAGTGCGGCCGCGGCCATGAAGTTCATGACGACCTGCTCCGTTGCCTGGGCGGACGTGTGGCCGACATATCGGGAGCGCCACCTGCGGCCCGGCCCTGACGCGGACAGGGCGTTATTGCACGTCGAATGGCGACTGGGCATACCCGCCGATCCCGGCGACTTCCGTTTCTCGGGGGCGTGCGTTATCCGGGTCATACTACACGACGGCGTCGACCCCGCCAACCCGCCCGTCGTCGACGACCTACACGGCGTGCGCCCGTTCATCGTGGACTGGCGGAGGTTCCCGGGGTTCCTGGCCAGGGTCCCGCTGCACCCGGGTCGGCGCACCGCGTTGTTGCTTGAAGTCGCCGCGGTGGACGGCCCCGTAGTGACACCACCGCACGGCACGGGGCCGCTACGACGCAGGACCCTGTGCAGGCACGCGGTGATCGGCGCCCTTGTAGCGGCGAGTGCGGCCGGGCGTACGTACCCGTGCCACCTGCTGGTTGTGGGGCGCGACCCAGCCATCAAGGACACCTGCCCCCGCGAAATCCGGCAGGTACCCGTTCCATACGAAACGCGCGTCGACATTGAGGCCGCCCTGGCAGGCTGCCCGGGAGTACCGGGCCGCGATCCCAGGGACCGTCTCGTGACTTTCTTGGGCGCCGAGACGGTCGCGCTTGCGACGGGGTTCCCGGTGGGGGTAAAGAGGGCCGCTGACGGCTGGCTGGGGTTGGATTGGTCACCACCACGCGTATTAACCAAGAGGTTCCGCTCGCCATTCGGTTTTCGCCGACTCCCTATGTTTTTCGAGGTCCCCAGGACACCAAGCTGCTGGCATCTCACGAGGCGGCGGACGCGTTCTTCGAGCGACTGCACCCCATTGCAGCCGGCCGCGTGACAAGCCTTGTATTGTACACGGAGCGTGATGTGTGGTTTCCCTGTTCTGGTCATTGCCGGTGCTTTCAGGACGTGGTCCGCGATGTGCTGTTCGTTGGGGAGTGCGAGATCGTCCCAGAGTCGCGGGTGCGGGTGCTGATGGACGACCCACGACGCACGGATCGGGACCCCCGCTATCCGTTTCGAGACCGCGTCGTCTATATTCACGAACCAGCCGGTGCGGGTTCCATTCCCTTGGTCGAGGTTCGCGAGGTGACCCGATGGGACGCCGAAGAGGAGGGGCGGGGGAGGCGCCTGCGGGTTGTCGGACACGGGGGCTGGACCGACGGCTACCCGGACATGGCCGAGTGGAAGGCAACGTGGCCCATTGTGCTGGCCGGCGACTTCCTCTACGTATACAACGAGGTAACCCCCTCCCTCCCCCCTCCCCCCCCCCCCCCCCCCCCTCGACCACACAATGAAGTGATGCCCACGTATGATCGACTCTCTTTCTCCACGGTGCCGCAATTGCACGGGTGACACATATTGCATGGACACAGCCATCCGATGACGCATGTCTGAGGGGTGGTGGGAGGCTAGGCTTTGCGTCGATGCGGTGCGCGCGGTCTGTCGGCCGCTTGGCTGGTGGACGCGGTGATTGCCCAGCGGACCGGCCGTTGGTCGCCAGGGCCAAGCGGTCCAACAGGCGCCTGCCGGCACGGCCGAGTTCAGCTACGGCTATTCGGCGGACTGGCCAGGCACGCCGCAGAACTGGCTGGGTGGGCCGAAACTAGTCGGCTTGGCCCGCCCACGCACCCGCCCGGATGCTTGGGCAAATAACCGGGTGCTTGGAAACAGATTCGGGCATGGAACATTGGCGGTTGCACGGTTCTACCACCTCGCGCTTTGCCCGGCCTGCCGCGTCATTACATGACGTATCCGATGGTAGACATTGGTTTGTGATTTCGTTATATGACGTATCAGAGGGTAGGTGACCATAGGCACGCCAGCGGGGCGTCGTCATCAAGGAAACAGCCAGCGCAGGCCGGACGTCGGGAGAAGCCGGACAATGGTAGCCCGTGAGCATGCCGATATCTTGTCCGTGCCATCGAGTCGTTCATGACGAGTAAGACGAACTGTGATGGAGACGTGTAGCCTTGTCCATTGACATCGTGGCTGGCATATGTGTACGCGACTAGATGGCCTATACGGCGGGGCCGGCAACAGCACGCTTGGACAGGGCGCGTGTTTCGAGCCTAACTGGCCGGGAGTATCCTGTGGTGAGCACCATTCCTGCGATCGCCCTCCCACTTTACGAGGAACTACTCGCAAATGGGAAGCCATCGAAAAGGGCTAGCCAGTCAGCCGTCACGTCAGCCATTCCATGCTTCCAAACGTCCAAGTACCGTACAAACTGCAACCAAAGGCAAAAAACTGATCAGGTGGACGGCACTCTCAGAGAAAGGCAGGAAGCTAAGCACGATCACGCTCATGGTTGCAGCAATAGTCATCAAACTGGGCGAAGCTGGTACGATTGTGTGTCGGGCCATTTACCGTGGGCACTGGCTATGGTCGGGCGACAATAGCGCTGTCAGGCAGGGGCATGACTGGGGAAACCCCAGTGCTCTGATTTGCCAGCTGCAATGGGCGTGCCAAAGGGCACACATACGTGCGGGACATGTCCGCCCGCTGCCCGGCCATGTTTGCTTGCTGAATTGCATACTGCCCGTCTCACCGACTTCCCAGCCCTTCTCAGTGCATTTTTGGGCGTGTCGGCAACAACTCTGCTCTGCTAATACGCACCCACCCACCCACCCACCCACCCACACACACACACACACACACACACACGCCCACCCACCTACCACCCGCCCACCCAACCGACCGATGCACCCACCCACCCACCCACCCACCCACCCACCCACCCACCCACCCACCCACCCACCCACCCACCCACCCACCCACCCACCCACCCACCCACCCACCCACCCACCCACCCACCCACCCACCCACCCACCCACCCACCCACCCACCCACCCAACCAACCAACCAACCAACCAACCAACCAAACAGCCAACCAACCAACCAGCCAACCACCCACCCACCCACCCATCGGATCCATCCATCCATCCATCCATCCATCCATCCATCCATCCACCCACCCACCCACCCACCCACCCACCCACCCACCCACCCACCCACCCACCCACCCACCCACCCACCCGGCCACCCACCCGGCCACCCACCCACCCACCCACCCACCCACCCACCCACCCACCCACCCACCCACCCACCCACCCACCCACCCACCCACCCACCCACCCACCCACCCACCTACCCACCCACTCGGCCAACCAACGAACCAACCAGCCAACCAACCAGCCAGCCACCCACCCACCCACCCACCCACCCACCCGACCAATCAACCAACCAACCAACCAACCAACCAACCAACCAACCAACCAACCAACCAACCGACCAACCAACCCCCCAACCAACCAACCAACCAACCAACCAACCAACCAACCAACCAACCAACCAACCAACCAACCAACCAACCAACCAACCAACCAACCAACCAACCAACCAACCAACCAACCAACCAACCAACCAACCAACCAACCAACCAACCAACCAACCAACCGACCAACCAACCAGCCAACCAGCCAACCAACCAACCAACCAACCAACCAACCAACCAACCAACCAACCAACCAACCAACCAACCAACCAACCAACCAACCAACCAACCAACCAACCAACCAACCAACCAACCAACCAACCAACCAACCAACCAACCAACCAACCACCGCACCCACCCACCCACGCACACCGTCATTGCCTGGCCCGGTGGACATCCATGCGCAGGTTGGTACCCCCTTCTGGGGGCGCGATTGATACGCTGGCGAGATGTCGACCTCCCGTGCCGAGGAGCTCACGAACCGGCCTCATACCCTCGTGGACCTGGTACGTGGGACCTACAACTGAGTGGGTGCCAACGTGTTCCCCACTCGCGGGACAAGGCGCGCGGCTCCCCCACCAGTTCTGCTTGCCGTCCCCTTCCCTGAGGATAAGCCGCGGTTCCTCTCCCGTCGCAAGCGCTTGCACGACATCACCTGGACGCTAGCTGGACGACGACCTGACCCCCGCTCAGCAGCAGCAGCGGTGTGACCCGTTGCCCGAATATCTCCGCCACGAGCAGGACGCCCCAGACGCCCACGGTGTACTGGAGGGGCCGGGAACTGATGATCGACCACAGGACGTGGACGCCCCCCACGGGCTAGAATATGCTGCTTAATAGCCCTAGACGGAGTCGCTGCCGGCAAGGTAGCCATGCTTAGAATGCTTGCCTAGCCGTGCCAACATACCTAGTCACCTGCCCCGCTAATGCACGGTACACAACCAGCCCAGTGGCCCCGGCCTAATCCTAGTCCTGCCATGCTACGCCCCGGATGTGATATCAAAGAGACAACCAGCGATGATATGTTTCCTTGCCCACGCTCCTTGTTATGACACGCTCCGATGGGTCTCATTGCGTCCACAGTTTGACGGGACGCTGGCACATCCGTTTAGCTAGCGCGCCCGACCGCAGCTGTGACATGCCTTTGGCACGAAGGAGACGGGGGGGTCTCTGCCCCGTCCCCTGCCGTGCGCACACGGGGAGTAAGCGCCCTGTGCTATGTAGGCAGCCAACCCCAGGGGTCCCGTATAGCGTGCTTCGTGGAATTCATCGAGGTGCACGTGCATTTGTGCACCCATACTAGGTGGCAGCTATCGCGTAGACCCGTCAGCAGGGGGGGGGGGGGGTGGGTGGGGAGCCAAGTATTAAATTAAATTAATATTAACTCACAACACGTCTCCACCGGGAGATCATGTAGCTCGTATTCCTTGATGGATGGGTGGGGTGGAAGGAGCCGCGTAATCGAACTAACCTAACTCCAATCTAGCTAATCTGGAAAAGCCCCAACTACCCTACTCGTCGTGCAAAACGCCTCGTCCGCTGGTGGTGGGGGGGGGGGGGGGGGGGTGGTTTGCCCACAGGGTCGGGCGTGTGGGCGTTCACAATCCGCTTCCACCGCATCTTGTTCTGCATGGGGGTCCAAAGAAGGGAGAGGTAGTGGGTACAGTATTCAAACTGGGCCGGGAACAGTAGGTCATCCAGCAACATCTGTACGTAGTTCGTGACGTGTTTCCCTGCCTTTTTGGCAATGCCCTCGGGGCCATGCCATGCCGGAATGGGCCGCCCTGGCATGGCCAAGCCGCTGGGGTCCGGCCAGACCAAGGGCGGCGTCGACCTCGCTGGTGCCAGCCATATAGTGTACTGAAATCCGTGCTAACGTATACCACTGTTCCTGGGCACGTGGCGATCGATCCAACGCCATACATGAAGCGAGGCGACCAGTGTGTCCCACCCACGCTGCACGTGTGTCACGGGATGCCGGTCGTGGTGTTATTTGCCATATCTGTCCCATGTAACTTTGTCACATAACAAGTCGGCCATTCGTCACTTAGTATCGCGGACCCCGATATACGGGGGCACGGAGCTCTTTATTCCCCGCGCACGATGTCTCCGGCCCAAGGCGGGAATATGGACATGTAGGTCCACTACTACGCAGTCAGATGCCAGCGGCCCTGGCGTGATCGGTAACTCGCTCCTGACCGGGACCTAGCGCAGCAAACTAACCATGAGAATCAGAGATGTCTCAATCAATTAATCCTGCGTGCTAGGGTGATGTCCTTGGTGGCTACACAACCACGGGGGAACCGAAACATCCGTCCTTCTCTCACCATCCATCATATTTGCATGGCACGGGTGCAGTCTGAAATGCGCGGTAGCGCCACTTGGGATATATATACAGGGTGGGTGCATTGCGAGTAAAACAGCTCCCTGTGTCTGCAGACGCATAGGGGACGCAATCGCACCAGGTTGTCCCCTTGACGTCAGGGTCGTCCGTACCCTGGGTAGTACAACCTGTTGACATCAGCGCGGAACATTCTCGACACCTATGCAACAAGTGTGCTCGATCCGCTTGGGCCTAGCTCTATCATGCCTGCGTCCAGAATACATCTCTCACTCTGTACATGTGTCCAGGATTCGAGTTCTGTACCACTGCTCCCGTCTGGCCATGACACGACGAAACGGGCGCTGCAGCGATTGAGACAACGCCGGGAACCCCGGGGTACATGCGTGCATGGTGAACACCTAAACAGGGCGTGCCTCAGCCACAACATACATGCAGGCTTGCGTGTCCTTGGCCCTGTCGCCAATTGCACCGTCCAAGGGCTCGGTGTGCGTGCAGTGTGCCATGCTGTCCACTTCACGCCACTCGGTGGCCCTGCCGACGCGCCGTAGGAGCTGCCAGTGCACTGGCCATTTATACACGAGGACGGCGCAGAGCCACGCGGTCACGTCGTACTGTTTACGCTCCTTGCCCCCCACCGCGATGCGTACCGTGATCTCTTCCGGCAGTCGCTGCTCAGTCTCTACCGGCAGTCGGGGCCCGAACAGGTTCGTGATCGGGATCACGGAGGGGACGGTCTGGAAGACACGCACACGTGGTTGCCGCATACCGTCGCACGTCTCGCTGCACAAGGTGTCCCCGTGGTGGCCCCCTTTGGTCAGCACCTCCTGGACGACGGCGACGATGGGGCTACCTGACGTGCACTTGTACCCGCAGCAGATAGGAAGTTTCACGAGCATCTCCTCGTCGGGGCGACATCCGTGGGCCAGCTCGCGGAGGTCGCACCCCTTCAGGTGCCACATCACAGCACTCAAGCTGCTGTCAGCACTAAGTAGCCTGCCCACCTTCTTCCCCGCATATTCGGCGCATGCTTTCCGCACCTTGTCCTGGCACTTCTCAAAGGTTGCGCGCTCATCCCCTGCTTCGATGGCGATCATCCACCGGATGATGTCCAGGCCCAACGCGCATCGCTTGGGGTCATGGTCACGACCCCTCGCTCGACACGTGATAATTTCTCCTAGCCCGACCCCGCCACCAGACACCGCCGCAGCTCCTGCGGCTTCGAACTCGATAGCAGCGTCCGGGGCACAGCTATTCTTGTCCCATGCACCCGTGTACTCCCGGCCAGCCGTCACCGTGTAGGCACCGTGCTGCTTCAGGAGTGCTGCACTCGTCGTGCAGTGTATGCAGCCGTGGTCGGGACCAGGACACTCTGGCCGAAACGAGGGGTCGTTAGATGCATCTATCTCAGGTGGCGTGCCAGTGGGTCCATCATCGCAGACGAGGGGATTATCCTTGCTCGCGCCCGGCGCCTCCCCCGCCGCCTCCACCCTCGCACGCTTCCTCTTCTTCCCTCCATTCCCAGCGGCCCGCTTCCTCTTTTGCACACCTGGCGCCGCCCCCCCCGTCCCCTGGGCCGCCGTACTCGCCTGAGGCTCTCCCGCTGCCCCCCCCTTCCTCGCTGCGTTCGCTCGCTGCATTGGAGCCCGCTTCCTCTTTTGCAGCCCTAGCGCCGCCCCCCCCGTCCCCTGAGCCGCCGCACTCGCCCGAGGCTCTCCCGCCGCCCCTCCCCTCCTCGCTGCGTCCGCTCGCTGCATGGCAGCCCGCTTCCTCGTCCGCGGCCCTAGCGCCGCCCCCCCGCCCCCTCTGCCGCCGCACTCGCCTGAGGATCTCCCGCCGCCCCTTCCGCCCCCTCCGCCTCCGCCTTCCCCACCGTCCCCTCTGCCGCCCCCCTGTTATCTGCGACCCCCCCCTCCCCCGCCGTCCCCTCTGCCGCCCCCCCGTCCCTGCAAGCACCTCCTCTCCCGCCGTCCCCGCCGCGTTCGCCGTCCCCTCCGCCGCCCCCCTCTTCCCTGAAACCCCCTCCTCCCCCGCCGCCTCCGCCTCCCCCGCAGTCCCCTCTGCCGCCCCCCTCGGCCCTGCAAGCACCTCCTCCCCCGCCGTCCCCGCCGCGTTCGCCGTCCCCTCTGCCACCCCCCTCGTCCCTGAAAGCACCTCCTCCCCCGCCGTCCCCGCCGCGACCACCGCCCCCGCTGCCGCCCCCCTCTTCCCTGAACCCCCCTCCGCCCCCGCCTTCCTCGCCGCGACCACCGCCCCCGCTGCCGCCCCCCTCTTCCCTGAACCCCCCTCCGCCCCCGCCTTCCTCGCCGCGACCACCGTCCCCGCTGCCGCAGCAAGCGTCGTAAGCAGGGGAGGGGGTTGGTTGTAGTGCCTCGACTTCCTGGGATGCCCCTGACCGCGACCCTTTGTCTGATGCCCGCCCACCGCGTCACGCCTTGCCCACCCGTTTCCAGGTCACAAGGCTCCAAGGAGCGGACGTCTCTGCGAGCCCCGAGGGTGCCGTCACGACACAATGCCGCGCAACCAAGCGACAACCGATGCGCGCGCTCTGTACAAACGGGATGGGAGCGAGGGCGAGGCCTTGTAGGGGCCGTGCGAGGCGAGGCAAGCATTGACGGGGGCATACCCCCCCCGGGCTCTGCGCTTCACACGGTCGTGAAGCAAGGGTCACGCGCACCGGCACGGCTTTCTACCCCCCCCCTAACCACAGACCCGACACGGTGGTTCTGGGATTCGAGGGAGGCGGCCGGCAATTGCTCGTTGACGTTTCTGTGGCCCGCCGCTTGGCTCTTGGCCACGTGGTTGGTGCACCCCATGCGGCGGGCTATACCGCGGATCGGGCTGAGCGGGCCAATCAACAGTCCTATGGGGGCGTGGCGCACCACCATACAGTGCCGTTTGTATACGAGGAGTTCGGGGCCGCAGGGACCCCGACCGCCAACTACTTCTTTCATGAGTGCTGCCGGCTCCGGCCGGACAACCTGGACATGGAGGGCCAACGGGCCACTTGGTCGTCGCAGACCTGGACATCCTACTGGCGGCCACGCCCTGTCGGTCGCGATTACCCGGGCTACTCGGACGTGGCACGCCACAAAGGCGAAGACCCGGGCTATGGCTGACGTGTTTCTCCGCCGCACACGGGCCGACGTCGCGGCGCAGCTCACGTATGAGGAGGGTTTCGTCGTGCCGCGACGTGGATCGGGTGTCCTGATGCCGGCTGTATAGCTGTTTTGTCGTGTTGTCGCTTGCTAGCGTCACCTGTGTTTATATCTACGTGGGTTACTTTACCCTGCAGTTAGTAATTATACTCGCTCGCTCGTGACAGCCGCGGAGATGCGTATACCTATGCCCCTGTCCACCTATGATTTCACCACTCTACATACCACACTAGATTTTTACGATTTGAAGGCCCATTCAGATAGCCTCCTGACACGTCTTTATGCACGTATGCCTGAAGGGCGCAACCACCTGCACGTGCGTGTTTCTCAGACCAAGCCCACGGCAACGTGGCTCTCAGGGATCGCGGCAGGTGCTATCGTGCGGGATGGTTATAATTATATGATCACGAAGGTTGACCTTGTTCCTTGGATCTCTTATCCTGTTGATAACACATTCATTTGCCTTGCGGGCAACGTATACCACCAAGGTATCGGCATCCCTATGGACACCAACTGTGCCGGGCTCCTTGCAGACCTCTAGATATACGCTCGTGCGCTTGCCTTCACGGAGAATCTCATTGCCTCCCACGACGATGTTCTCATCCGGCGTTTTATCCACACGTGCCGATACATTGACGATGTCATCACTTTCGGCAACCCTGGTTTCACAACCCGTTTATTTGTATATCACCGCTGGTCTGCCTGGCATCTACCCAGATAGCCCTCACATTAAAGCTCGTGTCAGAGGATACTCATTGCAATTACCTCGATCTTGGCATTACCCACGGCGAGAAGGGCTGTCTATGATAAGCCCCGAATACCGGCAAATTCCTTTTCTTCGTTACCCCGATATTCACGGCCTCCTTTCCCACGCAGCATAACACGGGGTTGTGCTTAGTCAGTCGCATCGTTTTCCCCATGTTTGTTCTTACCGTGTCCATTTCATCGCGACTCTTATGGACCGCTTGCGTCGTTTGTTGGTCAAAGACTATGGCCGAGACGCTATGCTCCGTCAAGTCCGGTGTTTTTTGCAACGTCACCCACGTCTGCTCGGTGACGCCCATTGGCACACGCTCTACAAACCGGCCCGATCGCGCAGTATCTCCGCACATCCGAACCCTGTGGTGCCAGATCTCCTTTGCGGCCGTTCCGAGGCTTGGCACTGGATTCGTTGTTCACGTCGGCTCGTCGCTGCAGCAACACGATCTTTTCTGGCATGCGCGGGCTTTTGGTTCCCGCCGCACATTTTGAAAGTGCTGTCCTGCGGCTTTTTACCTTTGCACCGTGTGCAGTTCTTGGACGTTTTGAATCATGGCATGGCGTGATGACTTACTAGCTAGACCTTTTCAGCGGTTTTCCATCTGCGGGTATTTCCTCGTAAATGGTGCCAGGAGAGCGATCGCAGCAATGGTGCTCGATCACCACTAGACACTCCCGGCCAGATAGACTCGAGACACACGCCCTGATCAGGCAAGCTGTTTCCGGCCCCGCCGTGTAGGTCACCTAGTCGCCCCACACGTAAGACAGCCATAATTTCAACGCACAAGGATACACGTTTCCATTGATCACCATTCATATTCATCATCATGAACGACTCGAGCACGGGGACAATATCAAAGAGACAACCAGCGCAGGCCAGAAATCGGGAGAATCCGGACCATGGTAGCACGGGGACAATATAACCGCATGCACGAGCTACCATGGTCCGGATTCTCCCGATTCCTGGCCTGCGCTGGTTGTCTCCCCGATATTCGCTCGTTAATCGACTAGTTTATTGATTAATTAGACTCGTGCTCCCGTTGGGAAGTCGCGGAGCATCAACCCCGGTGGACGGATGGATGGGTGCAGACGGTCCCACCTCGGGTAATTGCGTATTTTGTTATATGGGCATCAATTATTGACCTGGCATGTCCCCAGTAGTTATCATGAAGCAATTGCATGATACGTATTCTACAAATTATATTACTTACGGCAGAGTGAAATAAATCATACCATAGCAAACGCCCCACTATAAACCTATATACAACTAGTATGTATGCTATTGAGAGCAGACAAACCCTCCATTGCCAGACCAGACATATTATCCATGCTAGATATTATCCGCACTGTCCATTGTTGTCTCCTTGGCATTATCCGTGTGCTTGGTGTTGCCCCCGGCGGCTTGGCCAGCCAGGGCGGCATAGTCTGACCTGGCCACAATGTGAGAGGGAGGGAGGGAGGGAGGGAGGGAGGGGGGAGGGAGGGGGGGGGGGGGGAGGGAGGGGGGACACGCAACGAGTACCGAATGCACAACGCAAGCGCAGGGCATGGCACCTGTTCCGAGCACACTCGCCCCAGCGGGCCCGCCGGGTTACGGCCCGGTGTGGTGACATATTGGCGACAAGCGCTACCCAGGGTCTCATCCCAGTTATGCAACATACGACCCAACAGAGGCCGGCATCGAGGCCTGCACGCCGCACGGATGCCACGCGTCCACGGTGCCCCGCCGATACCCAGGGTGTCCGAGCAACCGACACGCGACAGCTGCTGGCGCGCCCGGACGGTGGCACCCCATGCGCCTCCGTTTAAGTTGAGGTGGCGCGGACGCTCCCTAGGCTGCGGCGTCCGGAACACACCGGACCACCTTGTAACCCACGCCGCGGGCGTCCCCGGCCACCACGGGCAGGAGCGTGGCCAGGGTCCCAACGGGGCGCACCCGGCTTCTGCCCCCCTGCTCCCCGTAATCTGCCAGCAGCCCGTCCACCTCTACCCACTCCCCGTCCCACACGGCTGGGTCGGCCGGCTGGAGCACCGTGAAGTGGTCTCGCCTCCTCGTGCGCCTGTAGAGCACGCACAGACGGAGGGTGAGCGTGTGCACCGTGGTCTGTCCGTCCAACCCCTGCCCGCGCAGCTTGGCCCGCACATCCAACTCCGCCGGCACACCCGGTCCATCGTACTCGCGGATGTCGGCGCACAGCACCCAGGCGGGCTTCCCGTCGAACACGTGCTCCATGTAGCAGTTTGCATAGGTGCCGTTGGCCAGGTGGCCGCCGTGCCGACCAATTCGCCGCGAGCACACGTACCGTATGCGGTCTCCGACGTCGCGCGGAGCGCCGTCGGAGACTCCCATAGCAAAGGGGGCGCCCACCCGCCGAGAGCTGCCCAGCGACCAACACCGTAGACTCCCGCGGACGTGGCACCCCTGCACGTGGCGCATGAGCAACCTGAGGGCGTCCTCCGGGCTCTCCTTGCCTTCGCCTCCCTCGGGGTCGAGACGGCCTTGGGCTTGCAAGGCAGCGCGGAGCTCGTCCCTCGTCTCGTCGCGAGCCTTAATCGTCATCCGTGGGTCCGCAAGCGCGCATATGCACTGCAGAAGACGCAGGCCGACCCGGCAGCCGGCGCCGTGCTTGCGCCCCCCATACTCCGTGGCGTGCAGCCACTGCAGGCCCGGTGCGCCGTCGAGCTGGCAAGAGCTCAGCAGGGCGACTACTACGCCGACTGCCACGTTAACCCAGGTGTCGATGCTCTTATGTCTGGTCAAGGGCTCGGTGATGGGTCCCAGTGGTCGGCCACCCCGATCAGCCAGGATCGCGTCGAAACGGGGGCAATCGTCGCACCCCACAAAGGAGACGTCGGAATCCGTGCTGGACTGCACGGACACGGGGGTGAACGGCGCGGTTCCGGCTTGCTCGTGCGGGGAAGCCCCCCCCCCTCGCCGGCCGCCCCCTCCCCGCGACCGCGCCCCCCCGTGCCGTGTGGGCTATCTGGGTAGTCGGGTGACCGCGGACTGGCCAGGGGCCCGTCGCTGATTGAGTGGTCACAGCCAGGCCCGTAACTGCCGCCATCGCCGTCACCTGCGGCGGCCGCCATATCCCCTTCCGACTGTGCCATGTCTGCGACCCGCACCGCATCGCCGCGCCCGCCCACCACACCCGCCCGCCGCGTGCCGTCCGCTGAACCCTCTCCGCGCCCGTCCCCACCCTCGCACGCCGTCTCCACATCCGCTGCCGGCGCGGTCGCCGCCCGCCCCGCGACGCCGGCCGCGCCCTCGCCGTCTCCGTCTGCGGGGACCCCCGTGGGCATCCCCTCGCCGCCGGCTGGCGCGGTCGCCACCCTCCCCGCGACGCTGTCCGCGCCCTCCCCGTGCACGTCGCCTCGGTCGCCCTCCAAACCCCCCTCAACACGCGAGTCGCCGCTCGCGTCCCCCGACGAGCCCACACGGGGGGTGGACGGGGCAGGCAGAGCCAGAGGGCACCCTGTACATGGCGAGTTCGGAACGACGCAGGGACGGCAGTGTCAGTCAGGGGATCCTATGAACGCAAGTCGCACGGGGAAGAGCAGCAGCATGTACACATCCGGGTCATCCGTCACACGCTGACTACAAGGCTACTCACCGCGGTGCCCCTCGCCGCGCAGTGGCCGCGGAGGCCGCGCGACGCCTCCCGCAGCGCTTGTTCCGCCAGGGACAGGGCCTTTGCCTGCACGAGTTCGATGGAGGCAGGGCTGTCCTCTCTGAACCACCCCTCCACGTGCGCTACTCCCTCGTCGGCGGCCGCCAGCCACGGGACGGAGGCACACGCCGCCTCCAGCATGCCGACTGCCATCGCGACAATCGATGGCGGTGGCGGCACGACGTGTCCCGTACGGTCGGCCTGCCCACCCTGCGCGGGCTGCCCCGCGCACGCCTCCGCGGCTTGAGCATGCAACGCCTCACCCGGTAAACGCTGTTCCGCCGGTTGACCTCTTCGCGCCAGTTCCGCCTCTGCGGTCGCACACTTCTGGTCCCAGTAGGTGCGTAGCCTATTCAGGCGCCCCAACTGCGCAGCACATGCGGGTGTCCACATTTGACGAAACACGCGTCAGCGAGGGGGGGGGCACGAGCGATAGCAAGCATACCGTGGCAAGGTCGGTGAAGTCTAGCTTACTATTGTGCTCGTAACCCGGGTGCTGGGTGTTGGGGGGGGCATTGCATGCACCCGTCCCCGTCCATCAACAGCGCCGGCGACTCACCGCTCGGGTGCCCTGCAGCCTCCTCTTCCGAGACCGCCCCCCGCCCTCCTCCCGTCGACCATGTACATGCTGGTCCACGACGCCGGGTTCGCCTGTCTCCACTTGCCGAGCTCCTGTTGCATGTGTTCGATACACGCCAGCTTCTTCCAGGGGTCGCTGTGCACTGGGAAGAAGTATTTGGCCGCGTTGGAGAAGTCCAACGGTTTTCGAACAGCGTTACCTGCGTTGCCATCCCCGAGCAAGGCAGCGGCGAGACGAGATACAAGCGCGTCAGCAACAGGCATGTGGTTTCGCACCCGCTTCCCCAACGGTATGCCGCGCGGCCCCCAACTTCCCTCCCATCACCTCCCGCTAGCGACAACAACGTCCCCGACTCGACACACTTGCCCTGTCTCTGAAGTAGTCCTCCGCGAACGTCCAGCGGCATGGCGCTTCCCCTCCCAACGCGCCCGCGCGTCGAGGGCGTCCGACATTTGTACCTATTGAAGCACCAACGCAGTATCCGACCACACGTTTGTTGCCCGCGACGAATCACCTGCTACACGGTACCAGCATAGCGCCGCAATTGCACATAGTGTACAGACTGCTGGCCTCTGCTGCCTGCCCGTTTGTTGGAAGATTGTCTACGCGATTAAGTTCAGTAATCCGCCGATGTCTCTCGATTATCCGATCATGCGCGCTGGCAATCCATCGCCTCCGGCGGAACCGCCCACAAGCTTTGCCACCCCCCCCCCGCGCAATGTACTCGTAGCACAACACATGGGCTGCGTCTACCCTGCCCGCCGCCGGCCAGTTCTAATGTTCTGTGCAAGCCGTTCCGAGCCAAGCAGGACGCGCTGCACGGTACGGCAGAATCCACAATCGACGCCGCCGTGTGTACGGAATCTGTGGCACATGCAGGGTCTGTACAACCCGGCCTTCCAGTATGGACGACCGTGAACAACGCACGTTGAACAATCTTTGTCGGTGAGCAAATGTAAGCCGTGTCGCCCGGGCCGCTGTGGGCGACGTCGGCTCTTCCTGTACAGGTGGAGCCAAGCACGACGAGCTGCACGGTACGGTAGAATCCACAATCGACCCCGCCGGGTGTACGGAATCTGTGGCACATGCAGGGTCTGTACAACCCGGCCTTGTCGACGACCGTGAACAACGCGCGTTGAACAATCTTTGTCGGTGTGCAAATGTCAGCCGTGTCGCCCGGGCCGATGTGGGCGATGTCGGCTCTTCCTGTACAGGTGGAGCCAAGCAGGACGCGCTGCACGGTACGGCAGAATCCACAATCGACCCCGCCGGGTGTACGGAATCTGTAATGCCTGCAGGGGTTGTACAACCCGGCCTTACAGTATGGACGACCGTGGACAACGGGCGTTGAACAATCTTTGTCGGTGTGCAAATGTCAGCCGTGTCGCCCGGGCCGCTGTGGGCGACGTCGGCTCTTCCTGCACAGGTGGAGCCAAGCAGGACGCGCTGCACGGTACGGCAGAATCCACAATCGACCCCGCCGGGTGTACGGTATCTGTGGCACATGCAGGGGTTGTACAACCCGGCATTGTCGACGACCGTGAACAACGCGCGTTGAACAATTTTCTTTACGGTCCGAGTCAACCGCGTCTACACTGGGCAACGATGCAAGTAATTGACAAAACCGAGTCCGTCGTAACGAGTAGACGAGCGAGTGCCATGAAAGCATCATGCGATCGGGTTTGTGGTAAACATGCGCTGCATTGGCGTGTTTGAACGTAACTCACGTGTGTTTGGTATTTCTTCGAGGCGTTACCGGAGAGGGAAGTTTGCCCGATGGTTGTGGCACACGCCAGTAGCAAAATGCTCGTCATCAGTGAGTAACGACACCCACCATAGCTGCCTGCTTTTCGGTTCAAACCTGTTCGTCAACAGAGCAGTTGGGAACTGCTTGCTACAGTGCCCCAAGCCCTGTGGTGGCGAGTGCGTGCTCGGGGAAAAGGCAGTCCAGCACAATCCCTGTCCAGCTAAGCGAGGCTAGGCCATACATTACGACGGAGATTTTGGTGGTGGCAGACCTGGCAGCCTGACCGAATTCCATGTTATTCACCCCTGTTTCACCTCATAAAAACTCACCACACATCGTGATTGCCAGAGAGGAAGCCATGACTGCGGATGGCCCGAGTTGCAGTTTCAGCGAGCAGTGCGTTTTCCTAAGAGCTTCGTGCTTGATACGTTTGGATTGCTATTGCAAAAACCCTCGTGCCGAGACGGGTTTATGAGGACAAAACGGGTATGGCGCGTTGCCGAGTTTGGGGGGCTCCTAATCAGTCCCTGATTCAAGGCAGTATTTGAACATGTTGGCCTCGTGCGGTTGCGCCCAATACAGCACGTCATCAGCTCAGATAGCACGCCTTCAGCGAGGCGACTCGTGCGCATCCCCTTCGTCGAGGGCGGGAGACAGTGGAACGCAAGTCACCAACTATGCGCCAGGCATCATACCACGACGATGGAAATCTGCCAAGTGAATTGACGGCCGTTTCCGGCATTTTGCCAGTTCTAGTATACTATTCCCCTTTTCTATCGTCCCTTTTAAACCACTGTTTATTTAACCCCCTTGCCATCATCTCTAGTTATTACCCCTTGTTAGCCCCCCCACACACACACACACACCATTACCCCTTGTCAGCACCCCCCTGTAACCACCCCTAGGCGTCCCCCCATTGCTATCACCCCCTTGTTGTCGCCCCTTGTAATTTCTATCTAGCCCCGACCGCGCACTATTTGCCAGACACGACGTGTTGCGTGTACTCTAGGCAGGCTCCCGTGGCCTGCTCATGGCAAGGCGAGCCCCACCACAGGCACGGGGTTGGGTTTTAAACACACGGGACTTACCGTCGTTCCGTGGCCCCATCAAAAGGTCCCAGACATTTCCCAAAATGCTCAGCCTGTGTGCTGAATGCCATGAGTCTGTTCTAAGTTTGTGTCCACCTCTCGGTGTGTGTGCCTTTGTGCGTGTGCGTGTGCGTGTGCGTGTGCGTGTGCGTGTGCGTGTGCGTGTGCGTGTGCGTGTGCGTGTGCGTGTGCGTGTGCGTGTGCGTGTGCGTGTGCGTGTGCGTGTGCGTGTGCGTGTGCGTGTGCGTGTGCGTGTGCGTGTGCGTGTGCGTGTGCGTGTGCGTGTGCGTGTGCGTGTGCGTGTGCGTGTGCGTGTGCGTGTGCGTGTGCGTGTGCGTGTGCGTGTGCGTGTGCGTGTGCGTGTGCGTGTGCGTGTGCGTGTGCGTGTGCGTGTGCGATCGAGTGTGTGCGCGCTCCCGTGTTGTGTTTGCGGGGTAGGGGGGGGGGGGGGGGGGGGGGGGGGAGGGGGGTGAGCACGTCGGTTTCTGTATTTTCTGTCTTTTCTGTCCCTTCCCTTGGTGCAGATGCATTTTCACCCGTGCCATTATGTCTTTCCTCCCCGCTCCTTCCGTCCACTGGTGACGTTATGGATGCCCCCTCCGCTCCACGATGTATCGGATGCCCCCTCCACCTGCACGGATGCCCTCACCTGCCATGTTCTCGCCTCGGGCACTTCACCCCCCCTGGTGACACGCCGCCAAGGACATTCCTAGATGCTCGATGTGTGTACTGGATAATGTGCCCAGCCAATGTTCTGGTTGCCTCACATTCGGTTGTCCATGTCCCACCTGCCGAACACCCAGTACTATGGCCCATTTCCCCAACAGACGTTACTCGCCTGCCACCTGCGCTGCACGCTGCCCCCCCTGATCGCCCCCGTCCACCCCTTCCACCCCCGCCTGCCACCTTCCCACCTGCCCTCGTCCCCGACTGCCCCCCCGTGGCCCCCCTTCCACGCACGCACGCACTCACAAACATACATACATGCGCGCGCGTACACACACACACACGCTCCCAGTTTGCACGCTTCAACCTCCGCATCGATGGCCGCATGGGCGTCCGCCGCCAGATGGACGCCGTCGCTTCCATCCTGCGCGCGGCCGACGTGCCCCTATTCAACCACATCACGTCCATCCACGCCGACGACTGCCTGTTCGCCTTCCGCGTGCTCCTCGTGTCCTTCCGACGCGAGCTGACGCTAGCGGAATCGCTCGTCCTCTGGGAGGTGGTCTGGGCGGTGGACTTCGAGCACCTGGGCGGTCGATCGGCCCCGCGTGCATTCGAGAACGGGTTCAGCGCGGCCATGTGATGTGACCGTGCGAGCACCGTCGACAGTCCGCCTGCCCAGACCAGCTCCTTCACCATCATCTGGACAGGTGCTCCTCACAGGCGCACGTGTACATGACTAAAAATGCTAGGCATCAGCTGGTATAGTGCCTCTAGGAGGCGTACATGTACAAGGCCACTGTAAAACTATTCTGCACTACTCGTGCTGTCTCCCCCCTAGGCCGGGGCGTCGGAAGTCGCTGGGGCCGCGGTGGTCGAGGGGGTCGCGTGCCAGGGCTTGTGGCCGACGTGAATGGCCGCCCCCTTCAAGTACACCGCCAGGCCCGCCTTGGTCTGCCGGATGTGGCTGAGTATGCGGATGGGTGTTTTCGGATTTGGGTTCCGGTCCGGCTATGAACGGAGGGCGGGCCGGCCTGTAAGTTAGTAAGTACTTGCGTGTCATGCGCAAAGGCATGCCACGGAGTACTATGCTAATCTCATTAGTAAAATTATTACACAATTGTTTAAACAAATTATCGTCTGCCTCATCCCCCAACCCTCAAGCACTGGATGGGGATGCAGTCCACCTCCGAGCTGTCCTATACTGTAACAGCAGACGAGGCGGTATATAGTGCAGCGGCTATCCTCAGGACCAGTAACCTCCACCGGTCTGCGGACTTCCTCACTGGCCAGCAACGGGCCGCGGGGCCCGTGGGGTGAAAACAGGAGCATGCCCGTCGGGAAAGCGCTTGTCGCTGATGGCAGCCCATTTCTCCTTGTCAATAATGCGGGCGCAGAGTACGGATATTCCCATAAGCCCTTGCATTTTTCAAGCAATTGTGTCGTATAGGACCGGGTCGCGCCGCGCCGGTGCCCGTCACGCGCAAGTTTGCCAGTGGGTTGCGATGGGGCAAGTGGACCCTGCCATAGGATGAGGTGTCTACCTGGTTGGCCCGTCTTAAGCCCCCCCGGCAGGGCGCCCACCGGTATTGACCTGGTCTGTGCTGGCAAGATGGCCGAGGGCCGGCCAGTGTATAACCGCACATACGAGAGCTACCAACAACCCACGCGAGCCTGGCTAGTATGATGGGGTGGGCCAGCGGTACCGCTTGAAAGGGCTGGCGGCCGTGGTCGTGGTTTACCACTCTCGTTACATGGCATGAGCCTGATGGCTTGCGTGGCCGCGCTAGTGGGTCTATACCTTTGGGCTTGTTTCTGGCCGTGTATGAGGCTCAGTTGCTGGGGAGGTGCCAAAAGAAGTCCGGCAATTGCCGGCTGATTGAAAGAGCATGTCAAGCCCGTCCGGACGTAGTCGTGTAAAATAAAAACTCTCTGAACCAAATGCGTTGTGTATAGATATCTTCCTCGTAGAATCGATCATATGCTGTCAGCGCTACGTAAATCAAAATTGGTGGATTAAATAAATCGTTCCCGTAGGGAGGCAAGCATCCACAGTTGTCTCACGTCATGGCCTCGTCCACAATGGGCCTTGTCCATCCTCCGCATCCAAAGCACGGAGAGGCGTAGCCCCCCCCCCCCCCCCCGTGCCCCCCCCGCTAGCTCTGAATGTGCGGGCCTTGCGGGTCTGACATCACGGGGCCTGGCCCACGTCAGGGGCCAAGGATAGCCGTGTCTTATACACTTCGTGTGGCCCAGCTAGCCACCTTCTTTACGCTAGCTCTCTCTACCCTGCCACGTAGAATGCCTGCCCCTGGTCCATACCCTTCCCTCATGCACATGTGCTGGATTGAGACAACCATTGACCTGGATGCATGCGATTATTCATCGCAAAAGAAATCACACACACTCTGACTGCCATGCATGGGCGGTTGGAACGATATCTGTGCCAGCCCGTCCTGACCGCATCAGGTTTAGATAACGTTACAGTTATCGCTGCGGCGGCGCCGCGTGCATCTCGCCAATGCGCCGACCGCTTGCCGAAGACTGCACTAGGTTACATGTCCAGCACACCAGCACTGCCTGCGCGCCGTGACGCTTTCTGTTAGGCTGAATGCGCGCCCGGCGCGCATCTGCGTCCCGCACGCGCATTCCCGTCTGGAGGGGACGCATGTGCGTGGGAGGGGCCGCTAGTAAATAACCCGCGTGGGATCACCCCCTGCCCCCAATGTACACCATGCCGGGACGAGCGTGCTGCACACAGTACTGGGCAAGCGCCGCGCCGTCATAGCCAAATGTTGGGAGGACATTGCACCCTCCGTGGAAGCAACGTAGGGGCGGGGGCTGGGGCCGGGGCGGGGCCGCCACACGCACCATGCCGGTCCTCCTGTGACACTCACAGGACGAGGCGACCGCCGCGCCGACATAGCGGAAGGTTGGGCGGCGGGCGCACCCACGGTGGTCACAGTACGTGTGATCGTAACGGGGACGGGGCATGAGACGGGGCCTGCCCGCCACCCGCACCATGCCGGGGCGAGCGTGCCTGAGACAGAGCTCGGCGGCCACCGCGCCCTCGCCGGCGAAGCTCGCGCGGACGTCGCACCCTGGGTGGGCACACTGTCGGGGACGGCGTGCCATCGCCGACGTCGTCGGGATACGTCGTCTGACCGGCACCTGCGGGCGAGTCGTGGAGCAAGGGCCATGACAACGGCGACGCAGTGGCAGAAGATGGCGAAGAGTCAGGCAAGCAAGGCTTCGTGAGCAAGAAGGGGAGAGTTGAGTCATCCGTCAGAAAACCTCGGACGAGATTGTTCACCTGCGGTCTAGATGTATCACTGCCTCGCTGAAACGGCTACAAGGACCCGACGGCACCTCGTCTGATCAACGCGGGCGATCACGCAATGTATACAAGAACGACCCCGTCAGCGATGGCGAGACGCGCGAGTCCGGTCGCCGCCACGGGCGACGCACCATCCATATGAGGACAGTTGCTCGGGTCCAGTTCTGGCGGGAGTTTTTTACGCGAATTCGGACTGTCAACGGCGGTGCCAGCTCCGCACGTGGACTGTCGTTTCTGACTTCTGAGGGTGCCCATTGACGCTGTCGGTTGTTCACGAGCACGTCTTCTCCGGGAGCAAGGTGTACAGTCACACAGGCGGCCTGACGGCCGAGCCATAGTTGGGGGTCGGACAGAGTCATAGTTGGCGGCCGAGTCATATGTAACAGATGCCCGAAGTGTGCCACGGAGGACGGGGGCATTCCCAAGTCTTGCGATGTCAGTAGACCCCTTCTGAAGACCGCGTCAGCCATGATGTTTAACCACATGCAGGGTCTGTACAACCCGGCCTTGTCGACGACCGTGAACAATGCGCGTTGAACAATTTTCTTTACGGTCCGAGTCAACCGCGTCTACACTGGGCAACGGTGCAAGTAATCGATGAAACCGAGTCCGTCGTAACGAGTAGACGAGCGAGTGCCATGAAAGCATCATGCGGTCGGGTGTGTGGTAAACATGCGCTGCATTGGCGTGTTTCAACGTAACTCACGTGTGTTTGGTATTTCTTCGAGGCGTTACGGGAAAGGGTAGTTTGCCCGATGGGTGTGGCACACGCCAGTAGCAAAATGCTCGTCAAAATGCTTCAGTGAGTAACGACACCCACCATAGCTGCCTGCGTTTCGGTTCAAACCTGTTCGTCAACAGAGCAGTTGGGAACTGCTTGCTACAGTGGCCCACGCTCTGTCTCTCTTTCACAATTGTCGCTGCACACAAACGTGCCATTCCGAAAAATGCAGTGGCATGGAAACCTGTAGAGCCAACTCACGCGGACGGATGCGAATTTCCGTCCAGGCCGTCCTCCGTACCATGCAGCGCACCCGCTTCTTCGAAGTATGCGGTAGTGCCCACTCCGGTTAATCCACATATTTTTTCGGGGAAATGGGTATATTTATTATCCAATTATAGACCAGAGAGGTGAAATGGGAAATGACTATCAGCAAATCCAAAATGAAGGTAGTCACACGCCGGTTAATCCACATATTCACTAGAGATTCTCTGCTGCCCATGTGCGGCGTGGGACACAACAACAACAACATGAAATAACCCTGTCGGACCACCGGCGCCGGAATAAACTCAACTCAACTCCGGTTAATCTGGCGGCAGGGTACTTTTTGGATTCTTTTTGTGACAGCTGGTATTTTTTGGATTTTTTTTGTGACAGCTGCAAACAAATATGTACCACTGAAATCAGGCATTTTCGCGGGACGAAGGTGAAGACGACGGCGATGGCGGCATGTAGATCTCGCCAGTTTTCGCGCGAATTTCAGTGGCTGGTGGGTGGTATGACCATGATGATGCGTTCAAAGGTTGATAATAAGGTTTCTACGAGTTTTTTGAGGTACTGGGGCAAAGGAAACGTAGTTTTTTCCAGTTTCTCACCCAACTTCCATGCGGAAACCCTGGAAACCGGCATGCATATTATTACGGCAAGACTCGGGTCTGCTGCGGCACCATGCTTGGTATTTCCATGGTGTTTCGACTTCTTAACACATGTTTATTCATTCCGAACGCCCGGACTCTCGGCTAAACCGAGATGTGTGCAGACTTTTATTGGGTAGCTTGCAGGCATGATGGTGCCTGCAAATAGCGTAAGGTGTGACCGTGGCTATTGCTACGGTATGCTGTATTTTCCTGGAAATGGCCTCTGCCACCGGCTCAATAGTGCTTGCAGGCGTAAGTATATCGTGTTTCTACCTAGTTTCTGCCAGTTTTCCACTTATTTCTACCGACCTCTGCCCAGCCTCTCTAAGACCGCCATCCTACTCGACGTTGCTTGCATGTCAGCCATAGCAGGTTGCAGTTGTGCAGTATTTAGGTGATGTATACGTCGTCAAGCCGTGCATATATCGTGATGATTGGATATTGATGGTTTATACTGCGTTGATTGTGCAAGAAGATCAGCTAGGTGCCCATAATCATGGTGTATAATCATGTGTGTTAGCATCTTGCCACCATTTGCTAGCATGCATTCCAGCGTCATCTTTGCCTGCATGTAAGCTCATGGATCACTCAACCTATCCAAGCCTTGCATTACACGTGCCTCTTTCTTTCAGTATTGCACGCGTTATGGAATGAAAACCCAGCACCTCCCTTCCCACGAGGCATGTGCTCAACACGTTGTGAGAGTGGATTATGCTTTGGCTATGGCTGCCTGATTCAGTCATATTAGGTCATCCAGTCATGATGTTTGTTGCATGTTTGATGCTGTGTAACTTATACAACACCTATTTTCAACGTTTTGACCCTCCTAGCTCATTATGGCCCCGTTTATGGGGCTCGTGTTGTTGTGTCATGTTGTGAAGGGCTCTCATTTTTCCCACTGGGTTGTACTGCGTTGTGTTTGTGATGCTGATGAAAAATAGCTGCAGTGGCCCAATGGGCCTGAGTTTTTTTCCACAGAGCCTGCAAATGTTGCCCATAGCTCGTGCAAGAAGCCAGATTTTTTTCATGAACCATTTGTGAATAAGCACATGACTTGTGACCTAGGGTCAACAAATCGCGGTCATGGTCAGACCCCCCTGTATTCAAACCAGTGTATCTCTCTCATGCATTAGCATTTTGTAGGTCTGAGTAGCTCAAAAAATCTGTTGATTTATGGGCTTTCAGGAAAGTATACACATGACTATGAAAAAAAATTTCCCTAGATGTTATGACGTGTTCTATAAATAGCTCACAACGCAGTATATTGCGTTCTAAAACAAAAAACACGGGTTAATTTAATTTTTAATTTTAAAAGGCAGCAAAAAACAAAATAAATTAAATTAATTTTAATTAACCCATAGTCCGTAAACTACCCGACCTGTCGGGTAGTTTGACTAACGGTCGAATTTCGCGCCGCGCCGTGAGCGCCGCGCCACCGGTGACGGATGTCAGTGGTCCGGTGGGTCTGGGAACACTTAGGGACGAAGGTGATGCGTAGGTTTGGGGGTAATATTCGCCATAGCCTGGTAATTACAACGTGCATTGAGAATGTATCACGTGACTTTGGCGGGAAAATTTCGCTCGCGCGCGCGCGTAATGAGATATGGCTGCCAACGTGCCGCTGTCACGAAATTTTTGCGTCTCACGGCTTGAAACGGTTCAGAATGTTGCTCAGAATGACGATGCATGATTTTCGTAGGTCAGGCACCGCCAGATTTATAGGGTTAGGAAAATACAGGCAGGAAAATATGACTTTCCTGGTCGTCAGTTCCAGATGAGTCATAGCTTTTCATAGGTCGATTTTCTCCCTATGTCCGGGCAATCTGCGCCAGCCCGGGCATCCAGTTTGGGTAAGGGACGTCAGCTGCAGCGTTTGCTGAGAATGCGGACCAGTTTAGTGGCCATCTTTGCACGGAACATCGACCTGGTAGCCATGGCGGATCATGAAGTATGCGGCTATGGCGGCCTTTGCCTGTAGAGCATCCGTATGTGTGAGATATGAGGGTCCCGGCCAGCGGAATCCGGGTAGGGCATGAACGAGCCAGGTACGACAACGTATTTGCGTGTTGTTTGCAGCGGAATACGTATCCCATGCATTATGAATGACGATTTTATCCATGCATATTTCAGCATATTTCAGCGTATCCTACACGGAAAATTGACCGCAGCATGTTGGTGACAATGGACACGATTTCCGGCCACGAGGTAGCCATGGCTGTCGGAGCTCATAACTTTCACGTTTGAGCACCGAATTTAGCCGTGAATATCACTATCGCTTCGTCTTTCTAAGACGCACATGCTGATATAATTTTCCGAATCTAAAACGCAATATATGGCGACCAAACGCGCCTCGACGCAACGCAGCCTGGCGGCTGCGCTCGGCAATGACAATACGCCTGCACCTCCGGCTGCAGCTTCGCCATCAGGTCCGGCAGGCGGCGATGACACTAGTCGTGCACTGGTGGTCGTCCAGCAACCCCCCGGGCTTAACGCCTCGCCATCTGCATCGCCTGACCCCAAGCGCACCCGCCCAGCCGACGCCACAGAAGGGTCTTCATACCCAGAACCGAGCTTTCGTCCCCGGCCTTTCAAGGTCGCAGATTACGACTGGGCCACCATTTCTCCGACCGATGCTATGCGCTGCATCTTCTTCGGGGATTACGCTTCGCTTAACGACCTGTGCCTCCATCTCTTCTCCACCAACCGCCTCCTCGCCCCGGACGGCAGCCGCGTGGGCAACGTCTACCATCTGGTCGGCGGCTACCGCCCCCGTCTCCAGCATGCCATCCTCAACTCCCTTCTCCAGCGCTCTGACGCCGAGATCTGGGCTTCACCCCTTTCCGCCCCCACCCTCCGCTCCATCCTCACGGAAGCCTTTCAGCAGCACGTGACCCCCCTTGCTGCCGACATAGCAGCAATCGGCGGCACGCTGACTGCTGAACTTCCTCACATTTCCACCGCCGCCGCCTCCACCTCCACTGCCGTTTCCGCCTCCACTGCCGACATCAAAGCCCAGCTCCTCGACCTCGACCGCCGCCTTCAAGCCACCGCCAACGCCCTTGAGAGCTTGCATGACACCGCCGGCCTCACCGCCCAGGCGGTAAAGGACATCGCCGCCCAGCCGGCGTCTGCTGGCTCGGCCGGCGATGCTCCCTCCACCTGGGCGGACTTGCTTAAGCAGCACACCACCTCCACCACCTCCACCATCTCGGCACAACTCAAGCAACAAGCCCTCGACCTTCGCGAGGAAGCCGACATCGCCCGGCGCAGCCACAATGTCATCGTCAAGCACTTCGCCCAGCCGGCAGGTGAGACCTCCACGAGCCTTCTTGAGGCATTTAAGCGCGACATTCTTGCCCCCATGCTACTCACTGGTGAGCTGGACATGTCGGCTGTCCGCCTCCCCCGCGCGCGGGGAAGGCTGGCCCGGCACCCGTGCTCCTCACCTTTAAGTACATGGCGGACAAGCTGTCGTTCCTTAAATGCCGCAAGAAGCTCTCGAGGACTCGCTTCACGCTGGACGACGACTTGACCCTGGCCCAGCAACAGCGGCGACGCGAGCTATGGCCGACCTACCTTCAGCTCCGGCACAGCGCAGGGGGGAAGCCGGTATACTGGAGGGGGCGGTCATCCACGTTGACCACAAGCCCTGGCAGCCCCCTCCTGCCACCTCAGACTAGGGAATTCATACCAGTAGTGTAGATTAGTCAGGCTTAGCCTAGCATGTGGCCCACGCGCATGTGCGCCCATAATGGCCCCCATGGATGTTGTCTACAGAATTTAGCCAAGCCCTGCCTATAACGGGACCCATGGATGTTGCATTAAGAATTTCGCCATGCTATGCCATGCAGAGAGATGCTCTCTGTAGAGAAGCGGCCATGTCCTAGCTCTTGTATAGCCATGATGATCTTCCCCACCTATGACAGGCTCCCCTTCGCTGGGTGTTGCCTGAAACTCTGGGTGGTGCAGGTGCCCTAGCGCACCTAGAGCAAGTGTTGTTTACATTCCCACCCTTGCAGGAAGTAGCTTAGAATGTATGATAGGCCATATGCCCCTTCTCTGGGCTATGTGCTACATATACTCCCAACGGAGTTATGTTACAATTCAATTCAATTCAATTCAATATTTCAGCAAGTTCCATGCCTGTTGTAAAGAGTGGTATTAGCCCTGAAAGTGCCCAGTTTTGGGCATTTCTTTGGAGTATACCACTCCGTCAGTGCGGGTAAGCAACGTGTTTGTATTCCAGCACTTTTGGCAGCCTTTGATAGCTTGTTATAATGCATTATTGTGCTGCATGTCATAGATAGCTGTTTTCGCGCGCGTAACCCACGCACATGTATGAGCACGTTATATAGGGGTAATGGGTTATCCCGGTGGTCTGACCCAAGGAAACCCCCATTGGACTATCCAACTAAGATATTCCTAGCATCTTGGTCGGGGGTATTTGGAGTTGTGGCCTGTGAGTTATGATTTTATTCATTTTCAGGGGTATAAAAGTGCCAAAAATGGGTCAGCGGACTATGGGTTAAATTAAAATAAATTAAATTAAATTAAATTAAATTATAACATGCCTCCGTTGGGAGATCATGTAGCACATATTCCATGATGGATGGGTGGAGTGGAGGAAGCCGCGTAATTGAACTAACCTAACTCTAAGCTATCTAGTCTAGAAAGGCAGTCTGTTTGCGCTGGCATGAAACTTTTGGCGCCGTTTCTGGGTTCTTCTTGCTATTTTGTTCTCCACAATTGTTGCAGTTGTGCTATCAGATTTTCCGCAGCTTTCAATGGTTTTCCTTTCGCTGCGTATGCCATGCTTCCTAAAGCTACCCAGATTTGATCGGGCAGTTATCTGGCTTTGCTACGCTTCCTGTATGGAGGTTTTCACACGGTAGACATTCTATATTGCGTAGTCAAGGACCCTAGCTGCCTGGGAGCGGCATCACCGTTGCAAGGAGCTAGCGAGCTCATAAATGCCTGTCATGGCTCTTCAGCCTGCTGGAAAACAAGGTTGTTGTATGGTGAGAATATGTGAGTTACTTATCACATCCCCACCTGTTTAGCCTCCATTAATCAGTAAACATGGCTTGTACTTCCTAGATGACAGGGATAAGGTCGTTATGGCTATGAACGGAAGGATGCACCTTTTATCCATAAGCGTCATGACATGGTGTTGGCTATGAGTGATTCCCGCAAGCGGTCATACCTGCTCATAGTGGTTGAAGAGTTGGTGGTTGTTTTCTTCAAGCATCTAGCATTTGTTTTTCGTGGTTCTGCCCCATTTGCAGGGGGCAAGCTTAGGAATGTGCTCATGGTATTAACCCTTCAACTGTCAAAACTCGAACCACGAGAACGGACTGAGTTTGGGTATCTTTGTGCGCCTGAGAGTAACTAGCCAAATAACATTTTCTGGCCCACCCTTGGAACCAAGGATGCTTTTATATCAAATAATGTTTGGGAAATTTGGTTGGTCACATATCCATGCCCTACACCTGCTAAAAATAGCACCACCCTCAGGGGGGTACAGTGCACATGGGGTTGGAGACGGCATATATAATGCATTATCGACCATTTACACAAATCAGTTGGCCCTGGCCTTTTAAAGGCAGGTTATTATAATCATAGACATGCCATCAATGCATTCACAACATGAAATGTCACAAAACTGTGGACGCTAGCTACAAAATGGCCAAAGCCAGCTGGCACCGTTATAACGGTGCCAGCTGGCAGGGGTATAAATGGTAGCATAACAACACAAAACTTTATTCCAATTGGCATGAAACAACAAGGGATGCCCAATAGGGCATCATGCACCATACCCAGGTGATAAAACAAGAGACCATGCCATATAACACATGCCAACATGCCGCAAGGGGCCAAAATGGCACTAGCGCGCGCGTGCGGTATACATAGCGCAAGACTAGCCAAGGGTGTAGCTAACTGTCAATTGGGCTACCTGGCTATGTGCCAAACTACGGATTGCGCCTCTGGGTGCGCAGATCCTGCCTCCTACAAGGCCCTGTCAGCTGGGTGCCAGCTGCCAACGTGCGGGTCGTGCGGCCATTGGCCTCAGCCCATGCGCGGCCAGCCGGGCTGCGGGCTGACAAGGGCTGCATGGCACGCTGGCGGCGGGCGTCGTCGTCGTCGAGGCCAGCCACTGGCCCAGCGTGGAAGCTGAGATAAGCCAGCATATAAGACACAAGACCATGCTAAAAAATAGGTGAAAGGCTCATTAATCAAGGCCTCAAGCGCGCGTCAAAGGGGTGGCAAGGAGCTACATCACTAACCCACCCGATGAATGACAAAACACCTCCACGTTCTATGCAACAATAAAGAAAACAAAATGAACAAGTTGGTAATGCTTCCATGCAAACAGGTATTGGGTATCTCCATGTTTGTCACATGCAATGGATGCAAAATCAGAAGGTGGGCGTTGGCCAGCAAAACAAGAAGCCATGCCTAAAACTGGTCAGAAAAGAACTTGTCTCGGGCTGTTTGAGCCAGGAAAAGCATTGGGTAATCACCTTTACCATATTACTAACCAATACCAACCGTTATCACGCTATTTCCGTTGCAGCCTCAGCTAACAGCGACCAAACATGGTCCAAAATCTGCTTGACCTGATGGTATTCCACAACTATGACAAGCCGATGCGTAGAGGGAGCAAAACAACAAAATGACAATCACAAGCCCTCGATTATAACCCTGATATTAGTTATAAACGATAATACAACCATATACGGTTAACGGAACACGCTAGGAGGCTAGAACGTACCAGGTCGGAACAGCAGATTACCTTTCCTGCGGGAGCCAGCACGCCCGATTCATGGACGTAGCCTCGAGCCTTTCCTGGCTGCCAATTCTAGCAAATCTGGTTGGGAACAACGTCAAAGGTTTATCCATGCGCAAATACCTCGAAAATTTCCGCCTAGCAACATGCAGCACTCGCACTGTCACCGCCTGGCCGCCGACATGATTTGCTGCGCCGACCAGCACCCCGATGACCCATCTACGCATCTTCAAACGTTCCATGGCTGGGGATAAAACGTTTTTAGGACTTGAAAATCATGCCTACAAAATTTGAGTCCATTATGTCAAGCCATTCTCTCGTACCAGTCAGTTGCGTGCACCGCCATAGCCGTGCGCGTCAATATTTTTCATGCACGTCGGTCCCGTTGGACCATGGTACCCCCCTAACTTTGCTCAAGCATATCTCCCTGGCCAGGTGTCCAAAATACGGTCTGAATAGCGCCAGGCATAGCTTACGTCTAGATCTTTCGATCCCCCCAGGTTTGACCGTTAAATTATTATTGGCGCGGCGCCTGGTTCTGCCACAAACTCAGTCCGTTAGAGTGGCGCGAGTTCAACTGGCGCCACGAAAACGGACTCAGTACAGTTTAAGGGTTAATTAATTAATTAATTAATTAATTAATTAATTAATTAATTAATTATTTAATTAATTAATTAGTCTCGTTAATTAATTAGACTCGTGCTCCCGTTGGGGAGTCACGGAGCATTAACCCCGATGGATGGATGGATGGGTGCAAACAGTTCTACCGGTCTAATCTATCTACATCGGCTACATACTACATCTATCTAACAGCATTCTAACTACTACATCTATCTAGGCAGCCGCACGCTGCCCTGGGGGGCTATCTGGCGTGCCTCCCACGGGATTGCACACGCGCCAGGTTGTGAAATACGTGCGTATTGTCAAAATCAAGTAACGTGCGTGTTTGCAACTTGCCCGTTGAAACTCTACGGCGGAGCCAATTTTCGGAAGAACCTCACCCTTCTGCTTGCAAATTCGGGACAAATTCGGTGGATGTATGTATGGATGTATGTATGTATGGATGGATTGACGGATTTTCATCCCCTATTCCTATGTTTTCTCACGTGTACGGCCTTATAAGCTTCGCCAATTCTGGCGAACCTAACGGTTCTTCCGAAAATTGGCTCCGCCTGATAAATACGGCAATACGCGTTTTTTGGGCCCCGACGTATTATACGCGTATTTGGTCCCGAATACGTGATTTGGACTTGGGCAATTTTCGAGGTTCGAGCCGGGGCAGTGCTTGGCGCGAGGCCAGCCGGAACGTGGCGCGGCGCCTACCTCACCCAAGATCTTCTACTATGCAAACTAGGCTCGATTACTACGAACTAGGCTTTTCGTCAGTCCTGAGTCCAGTCACTCCAGTTCATAATGACTTGTGCAAGAATAACCTTACTGACTGACTGACATAATGACTTGGCAGTTGGCAAGCTAACTGAAATTTCCATACACGGAGAGAGTGCCAGCAAGATGAAAATGCCAGCTGTGTTGGGAACGTGTGGCACGTAATATAGCCTGTATGATGGATATTGCATGGCGGTGTGCCATCGGATTTTGTGCTAGTTGTCAAACGTGTTTTCGCAGCCATGCCACACAAAGTGCCGGAGCATAACTTTGTAGAAAAAAAGACTGTCACGGTGAAGGATGCTCTGGGGAATACGGTTTCGCAGGTCAAGTTTAGCTGCTCATTTTGCGGCCACAATTTTACCAGTGGCGATGGCAAGCAGATCAGTGCGACCAGGATGCGCGCACATTTTGCGAGCATCGCAGGGCAGGGCATAGACGCCTGCCCTGACGCAAAGATTGGGCAGAAACGGAAGCTAGAATTCCAGGAGTTGTGGGCAAGAAGGCCGGGCTGAAGGCGAAGAAGCAGCGGCACCTGAGCTTCAGGGCAGTGGCGGAGAGCGGCCAGGGCCTTGCTTCGGGGTCGGCCATTGCAGGTCATCCTCGCCAGCAGACAATCACGAGGTTTGTGAACCCCACAAACGAAGAGGAGTGCCAGCTCCTGGTGGCCAACTTCTTTGTTGAGAACGCAATTTCCTTTCACGCGGCTCAGAGCCGCTCTTTCAAGGCGATGATTTCCGGCCTGAGTCAGTACAAAGGGCTGATCACTGCCCCCAGTCGGTGGCTGCTGGCAGGCAAACTTCTTCAGAAGCCGAAAAGACAAGGCAATTAGTTATTCATTCATGACCCATTTTGATATAGGATGATCAGATTTGATAGCTCGTTGTCTCATTCATGCATGGTAATGGTTGTCAGTGTTCTGACTTGACTGCACCTTGCCATGAGTGGTAACCATATTGCATAACTATACCCTAAAGCCTCAAACCCAAAAGGCCCATTCATAACCATGCTCTAAAGGCCGAATTGCACACTGTCGTATTTTGCCGTATTCAAGCCGACGTATTCTGCCGGGGTCTACGTATATCAAAGAGACAACCAGCGCAGGCCAGAAATCGGGAGAATCCGGACCATGGTAGCTCGAGCCTGCCGTTATCTTTTCCGCGTTTTCGAGTCGTTCAGGATGATGAAGATGAATGGTGATGGAAATGTGTATCCTTGTGCATTGAAATTATGGCTGGCTTACGTGTGGAGCGACTAGATGACCTAGACGGTGGGGCCGGAAACAGCATGCTTGATCAGGGCGTGTGTTTCTAGCCTAACTGGCCGGGAGTGTCTAGTGGTGAGCACCATTGCTGCGATCGCTCTCCCACCATTTACGAGGAAATACCCGCAAATGGAAAACCACTGAAAAGGTCTAGCTAGTCAGTCATCACGTTAGCCATGCCATGATTCCAAACGTCCAAGAACTGCACACGGTGCAAAGGCAAAAAGCCGGAGGACAGCACTTTCAAATGTGCGGCGGGAACCAAAAGCCCGCGGATGCCTACGTATATACCCGTATTTTGGAGGCCGACGTATTTGACGTACCGACGTATTTCACAACCTGGCACACGCGGGCGCTTCCCCACTGGGGGGGGCTCGTTGTCCTCATGGTATTGCCTCATGTCATGGTGCACCAAGCATGCAGGCTGGCAGCTGTTGAATTGAATTGAATTGTAACATAACTCCGTTGGGAGTATATGTAGCACATAGCCCTTGAGAGGGGGCATATGGCCTATCATACATCCTAAGCTACTTCCTGCAAGGGTGGGGATGTAAAGGACCCCTGCTCTAGGTGCACCAGGGCACCTGCACCCTCATGGTCTATCACACTACATATGCCCGGGTAAGGGGGGAGCATGCCTGTGAGGGGGAAGATTAATTAATTATCAACATCACTCCGTTGGGAGTAGATGTAGCACATAGCCCTGAGAAGGGGCATATGGCTTTTAATACATTCTAGGCTACTTCATGCAAGGGTGGGAATGTAAGCTACCCCTGCTCTAGGTGCACCAGGGCACCCGCACCCTCATGGTCTATTATCACGCTATGCCCGGGTAAGGGGGGGAGCATGCCTGTGAGGGGGAAGATCATCATGGCTATACAAAAACTAGAGCGTGGCATCTCAGCAGAGAGCAGCTCTCTGCATGGGCACAGCATTACTAAATAAAACTAGGCATCGTCTGGAGTGTGGCTCATCATAGGCACACATGTACATGACTAAAAAGGCTAGGCCTAAGCTGGTATAGTGCCTGTAGTAGGCGGGCATGTACAAGGCCACTGTCTAACTATTCTACACTACTGCTGTATTCCCCTAGGCTGGGGCTGGAGTTGCTGGGGCCGCGGTGGTCGAGCTGGGGTCGCTTGCCAGGGCTTGTGGCCGACGTAGATGGACGCCCCCTTCCAGTACACCGGCTGGCCCGCCTTGGTCTGCCGGAGCTGGATGTAGGTCGGCCATAGCTCCCGTCGCCGTTGTTGCTGTGCCAGGGTCAAGTCGTCGTCCACGGTGAAGGGAGTATTCGCGAGCCGCTTGCGGCGTCTGAGAAACGAAATCTTGTCCGCTGGGCTATCAAAGATGAGAAGAAGCGGAGGCGCCCCTGCCTTACCCCGCGCGCGGGGGAGGCGGTGGGCGGTCAGCTTGATCTCACCAAGAAGGCCCATGCGTGCAAGGATTTTGCTCTCAAACGCACGTGCAAGCTTCTCGGAATTCTCACCTTCTTCCATGTCCAAGTTCTTGAGTATGGCGTTAGGGGGAAGATCATCATGGCTATACAAAACTAGAGCGTGGCATCTCAGCAGAGAGCAACTCTCTGCATGGGCACAGCATAACTAAATAAAGCTAGGCATCATCGGGAGCTATAACAAGCATGCGGGAGCTATAACAAGATGTAATATGGGCAAACTAGGTCAGAATGACCTGTAATTTGGTGGCAAGCTTCGTGATACATTAATTTAATTAATTGCACTTGTTTTGGCCCAGTTTGTGGTGGGCAAGGGTGTCTTTGTGGTGGTGTTTGAGCTCCAAACCACAAAAAGCGATCAATTTTTTTTTTCACATGACCATATTTCAATGTGGGTAAACGTTGATATTTCAATGTGGGTAAACGTGGTCAGAATGAGCTGAAACTTTGGGGCTGTGTGATTGCAACCCTGGGCCAATTTTGAATATAAGTAAGATTTGACCCCATTGCATGTGTTTATGATTTGATATATTTTTTTAGGCACCAAAAAATACGTGTTTTGGGCTAAATTATTTCAATGTGTCTAAACATGCTTATTCTGACCTGCAAACTAGCTGGAATTAATGGCAAGGGTTGCAATCAGATGGGAATATATGATTTGGCCACATTGGGTTTGCCCATTGTTCTAGGGAAAATCGGCCAAAAATAGCGTCTTTTTCTATTTTTAGCACATAACTGTCACATGGTGGGGGGTAGTACCCCCCCAAGTGGTTGGAATTTTTTTTTAAAATCATATTTATGGTCCCCCATCATAACTGGATTTTTATCACATGCCTAGGTATGGTTTCCAGAAAAGTGCCCTTTTGGGGTGTCATGTCCCCTTAATTAATTAATCCATGGGGGCCATTATGGGCGCACATGCGCGTAGGCCACATGCTAGGCTAAGCCTTACTAATCTGCACTACTGGTATGGATTCCCTAGTCTGAGGTGGCAGGAGGGGGCTGCCAGGGCTTGTGGTCAACGTGGATGACCGCCCCCCTCCAGTACCGGCTTCCCCCTTGCGCTCTGCCGGAGCTGAAGGTAGGTCGGCCATAGCTCGCGTCGCCGCTGTTGCTGGGCCAGGGTCAAGTCGTCGTCCAGCGTGAAGCGAGTCTCCAAGAGCTTCTTGCGGCATTTAAGGAACGACAGCTTGTCCGCCATGTACTTAATAAAGGTGAGGAGCACGGGTGCCGGGCCAGCCTTACCCCGCGCGCGGCCGGGGGAGGCGGACAGCCGACATCCGCAGCTCACCAGTGAGTTGCATGGGGGCAAAAATGTCGCGCTTAAATGCCGTGAGAAGGCTCGTCGAGGTCTCACCTGCCGGCTGGTCGAAGTGCTTGACGATGACATTGTGGCTGCGCCGGCCGGGTGATTGGCTAGTAAGTAGGTACATTCTATCCAGGAGACAACCAGCGCATGCCAGAAATTGTACAACCAAGTTAATTCCAACTATGCCACAAATGGCTGAATTTGGAGGCACGCTCACTGCGCTCAGCCTACCATCATAGCCAGGGCGACACTAGGAGACTGAATGGCGGGTGCGACGGATGTGTTCTTGGACCCGCTCCCTTGGCCAAATTTGGCTGGCGACCCCCCCCCCCAATAAAAAAGGTGGGGGGGGTCTGCATCCAAATCCCCCTACCCCCCCCCCCCCCCCCCCATTTTCTGTGTGTGTGTGTGTGTGGGGGGGGGTCCGACCCTTTACCCGCCGCCCCCCCAGTATATTTGGGGGTAGGTGTGTGGGGGGGGGGGGGGCCCTCCCTGTATACACTAGCTCCGGGAGTGTCGCGGACAGCCAGCTACATGCATGTAGTATCTCATAAATCCCCAGCGGTTACCACTGCGCGTGGCAGTGCAGCAGCCGGTTGTAACGGATGCGGTCAGTCACGGATGCGTCTATCCCGATCCGAACGGTGCCACGTCGTTAGAGATCCTCTAGAGATTGATCGTTACATGCAGGGGGGGTGGAAAAAAACAAGAAAATTTACATCATGCTGGATTCGAGTAGATCTCGCGAAAACAAGCATGTTTGCCACTGGTCGCAACCCCAGGGGGTCTCTAGGTTAGAAGTTACAGAGCCTCAAAAACCGTTAACTTAAAGGGTAGGTAGGTAGGGTGCCGGGCCGATATGGGTTTTTTACAACAAAACACTTGGATTTTCTGCTAGCTCCCTCTATGGTCGGAATTTTGAAACGGTTTGACGGACAAACTGATAGCACTTGGCGAGCTGAACCCAAATCTGCAGTCAAAATTTTGGCAGGTACCATAGAGGGGGGGGCCGGGGTTGCCCGCAAGATGGTGCTGCCCCTAGGCACGGAAGTATGCTGCCGTCTGCCACCACTACAAGGCTTCGGCTATCCAGCGCCGTGCTCTGCCAGTATCGCGTCGCGCCGGCCAACGACCCATTTTAGAAAACCGGAATTTTCCCATACACCAACTGAATATGCTCAAACGGTAGAGCGGCTCGCGGAGCTGATCATTTTGCTCCCTAGTAGGTCGACCCCTATAACCCTCGGGCCGGACCTCAGGGTTTTGCTAGGTATAGCGTCTACGTGCTAGGTAGGTAGGCCGGGGTCAAAGGGCCAACTTTTGGAAAATTTCAGCATGGTGCAGGGGGGGTGGAAAAAAAAAAGAAAATTTACATCATGCTGGATTCGAGTAGATCTCGCGAAAACAAGCATGTTTGCCACTGGTCGCAACCCCAGGGGGTCTCTAGGTTAGAAGTTACAGAGCCTAAAAAACGTTAACTTAAAGGGTAGGTAGGTAGGGTGCCGGGCCGATATGGGTTTTTTACAACAAAACACTTGGATTTTCTGCTCTGAGCTCCCTGTATGGTCGGAATTTTGAAACGGTTTGACGGACAAACTGATAGCACTTGGCGAGCTGAACCCAAATCTGCAGTCAAAATTTTGGCAGGTACCATAGAGGGGGGGGGGGTTGCCCGCAAGATGGTGCTGCCCCTAGGCACGGAAGTATGCTGCCGTCTGCCACCACTACAAGCCTTCGGCTATCCAGCGCCGTGCCGTGCCAGTATCGCGTCGCGCCGGCCAACGACCCATTTAAGAAAACCGGAATTTTCCCATGCACCAATATGCTCAAACGGTAGAGCTCGCGGAGCTGATCATTTTGCACCCTAGGTCGACCCCTATAACCCTTGGGACCTCAGGGTTTTGCTAGGTATAGCGCCTAGGTGCTAGGTAGGTAGGGTCCAAGGGCCAACTTTTGGAAAATTTCAGCATGGTGTCTGATATTTTTGTTTTTTCCACCCCCCCTGCATGGTGTCTGATATTTTTGTTTTTTCCACCCCCCCTGGTTACATGCGTTGTTTTTTTTTTTTGTTTTGTTTGTTTTCGGGGAAATGGGTATATTTTATTAGCCAATTATGGACCAAAGAGGTGAGAGGGGAAATGAGTATCAGCGAATCCTAATTAAGGTGGGCACACACACGTGTTTTTTTTTTTTTTTTTTTGTTGTTGTGTCCCACGCCGCCCATTGGCCATGAGCAGCAGAGAATCTATATGTTACATGCGTACTTTGTTGGCCCTCGGCCACTATAGATTCGCTGCTGCCCATTGCGGCGTGGGACACAGCAACAACAACAACAACAATTCTATTATTCCATTATTCCATACAACTCATAGGAACAATTCGATTATTTTTTACATGCGCAGATATGCCAAGTCGGAAAGTTGATGCAACGTGATCGTGATACTTTGGTCATCATGAAAATTGCTGAAGGTCATCCAGCTGGCTTGGTACAGTAGGCGTCCTACTAGCCTTACCTTCGGCCAATACAAAATCTCTGCTGCACATCAGCGGCGTGGGAACGTGCGAACCAACAACAATAACTAACCTAACATAAAAACCGCGGAAAAGTAGTGTATTGTGATCAAGACATCTGCTGGCCGATGAATTAGCATGGTGCGTCAGTTGTGAAGGTACACAAGTAAATGAAAAGATCGGTGGGGTAGGATTATCTGATCAAGGAAGCGGAAGCCGCTTCCTCGCTGCTCCACAATGGTAACTTTGCGCTGGCCCGATGTTTTCGGTGGGCATGGCACACCTACGACAATTCATGTCATGAGGGCCACACCGCAAGAGACGTATAAAACGAACACGGAATGTGGTTCTCCCAGGGATTCCAAATCCCGAAAGCCCGGCCGTTCTCTGGTGGTGACAGTGAGGATCTTCTTGCTATTTATGATTAGCGTCGCTATCGTGGTCTCATCAGTAGTAACCTGGCATCTCAGCCTCACCACGACCAACGATGCCTTCAACGACATGTCGGACGTGCTTCGCCACGAGGTCATGGCGAGCTCCGCCTCAAAGACTAAGGTGTGCGCATGAACTCCCCATAGCTTTTCGCCAGCGCTGTTAACCACCAAGTTGATTTTGACATTCCCAGTTACAAAGAGGCGGTGCCAATTTCAAGTGTTCAAAGTCGTCACCCTGAGTGTTTTTCTTATTTAACACAAGTAGACCCGATAGGGTCAACCCCCTACATGATTAAACAGCCCCTATGCAATCCTAGGACCTTCAAGCATGTCCTATCTACATTCTGGGCCTACCCATTGGACAGTTGACCCGTGATCCAGCCCTGTTCTGGCCCGATTACCATGAATCTTGATAGACAGGTCTCACATTCGTTTGGTTTTCCGTCCAATCTAGTTTAGAGTAACATGCTCCTGCGCTGCGCTCCGGAGGAAAGCCGGCTGATGCGGCCGCAAGTTTGTCAGCGCGCCATGCGCTTCGCGCGGGTCTGGGATAGCGTCGCTACCCCTTACCCGTTGATAGTTGATAGTCCCGGCGATAAAGTGAGTCGATAGTTCGGAATCCCGTTCATTCTCGGCCCATCCCGTCGCATTGGCAGTTGACAGGTCTCAGATGCCTAGGCAAATTTTGGTTTCCTGGCCCAATTACCGGTCCCGTTGACAGTTGACAGGTTTCACATGCCTGGGTTTGCCGTTCAACAGCCTCCAGGTTCTGGTTCGGAGTAACGTGCTCCTGCGCGTCGCTCCAGAGGTAAAAAGTAACGTGCTCTTAGGGAAGGCCGCTGGTGCGCCATGCGCTTCATGCTGCCTATTCCGTACAGTGTCTTGCTTGTATGCAGTCCCTTTCGATCCGAGATCCCCTTGGGCGCAGTGCCCTTGGATGGGCTAATTGTTAGCCATAATTATCGGGAAAACTCACCCCTGATCAGTGGACCAACGGTAAGCTTTGACGCAGCATATTGTGGGATTTCATCAAATTGCCATTCAAAGAAGATATTTACGAATAATAATCACATACTGCAATTTTAATGTTAAGGGGCCCCTGGTAGGTCAACCCCGCTGCCTGTCTTATCCCCTGTGGTTGCCAAGGTTGGTTTATCTCTTGCTGTCATCAGCCCCCCCCCCCCCCTCCACGAAAGGCATTTTCCCAGGATAATTATCTTTCGTCGTAAATGTTAAGACATTGTTTATCTAGACACCCACACCCACACTTCCACACCCACACCCACACCCACAACACTGCTGCCTCCCGCCTCTCAGGATTACCTCGACATGCTCATTGTCGCCTCCTTCTCCGCCTTCAAGTGCATTGAGGTCACGCCAGACTTCTCGCGCGCGTCACTCTCCACCAACATCCTCGCCTGCATGTGGAACACTGCGGCCGCGTTCAGCGAGTCCACCGCTGTATACCTGGTCACTGACGAGGGCCTCATGTCCACGTACCGCCGCTTTGGCCCCGAGGCAGCCATCCTGAACGTTACCCTGGGAGTGGGCATCCCTGCCCCCCCCGATGACCCTTACGCGGCCATTTACGGGTATGTTCCTGACCCTAAGACGGGGGTCCCGTTGACGGACGGGCCCCGGGTCAAGGTGTGCGAGCTGGGCGCGTGCCCTGCCGTCATGGACCCCAATGAGTACGTCTTGCCGCCGCTCCCGCCAATGAGGAGGCAACCGTTGTGGACCGCGGGGCAGACGCTGGCGCATGGGCAGACAAACCTCAAGGTTACGATAGGTACGTGGCACACCTTGGCTTCATGGGTGCTGTACTAGACCCGCCTTTGCTTGATGGGTACTTTACTAACCACCTTGGCTTGATGGGTACTGTATTAGGCCCGCCGTGGGATGATGGGTTCTGTAGTAGGCCCGCCGTGGGATGATGGGTTCTGTATTAGGCCCGCCGTGGGATGATGGGTTCTGTAGTAGGCCCGCCGTGGGATGATGGGTTCTGTAGTAGGCCCGCCGTGGGATGATGGGTTCTGTATTAGGCCCGCCGTGGGATGATGGGTTCTGTATTAGGCCCGCCGTGGGATGATGGGTTCTGTATTAGGCCCGCCGTGGGATGATGGGTTCTGTAGTAGGCCCGCCGTGGGATGATGGGTTCTGTAGTAGGCCCGCCGTGGGATGATGGGTTCTGTATTAGGCCCGCCGTGGGATGATGGGTTCTGTAGTAGGCCCGCCGTGGGATGATGGGTTCTGTATTAGGCCCGCCGTGGGATGATGGGTTCTGTAGTAGGCCCGCCGTGGGATGATGGGTTCTGTAGTAGGCCCGCCGTGGGATGATGGGTTCTGTAGTAGGCCCGCCGTGGGATGATGGGTTCTGTATTAGGCCCGCCGTGGGATGATGGGTTCTGTATTAGGCCCGCCGTGGGATGATGGGTTCTGTAGTAGGCCCGCCGTGGGATGATGGGTTCTGTATTAGGCCCGCCGTGGGATGATGGGTTCTGTATTAGGCCCGCCGTGGGATGATGGGTTCTGTAGTAGGCCCGCCGTGGGATGATGGGTTCTGTATTAGGCCCGCCGTGGGATGATGGGTTCTGTATTAGGCCCGCCGTGGGATGATGGGTTCTGTAGTAGGCCCGCCGTGGGATGATGGGTTCTGTATTAGGCCCGCCGTGGGATGATGGGTTCTGTATTAGGCCCGCCGTGGGATGATGGGTTCTGTAGTAGGCCCGCCGTGGGATGATGGGTTCTGTAGTAGGCCCGCCGTGGGATGATGGGTAAGCTGTCTAAACAACCCGCATTTACTAACGACGGCGGCCTCGTGCACCCTATCCTAATCTAATTATGCCTGACCCTGTTTCCTCAAGCTATTATTCTAGCCTTTCCTCCTGTCCTTGATCGTGCACCCGTTTGTAGATCTGTGTCCACCTTCACCTGCGGAAAAAAGGAACGTCACCTTGCCATGCTCTAAACCACCCCTTCTGCTCAACTGGTATGTGGCTGCACGATAATTCCACTCCCGTCTGACCCGTCACCAAAGTTGGATTCTGCAAGCTGTCCCTGGCATATCGTGTCTGTCCCTTGGCCCTCAACTCTCCACTCGCCCCCGTGGCCTTCCACCCCCGCCCCGCAGCCGTGAGCGGCATCTTGGAGCCGACCATGTACCTGGTGGTACCATTTAGGGACCCTGTGACAAACACCGTGCAGGCGGTCCTGACCATCACGTTCCAGGCGGCCCGCATCAAGCGGTACCTGCAGGAACTTGGGGTCATGGCCGAGCTGGGCGGGGTCATGTTCATCACGGCAGGGCCGGAGCTGCACATCCTGTCCTCCACGCATGGGGCAGTAGCCATCCCGCCACCCCCAGGGGCCATTCAGGCACTCCCCTTGCCCGCCACGGCTTCGAATGACGAGATCGTCCAGTTTGTGTCGCGGTAGGTTTTTCTCTGCAGATTTGATGACTGGGTTGTGCCAGCGTTGTTTGTTTGCCACGAATGTCTGCACCAGCGTTGTTAATAGTCCAGAAATATTGGTTCAGGCCCTGCATACATGATGTTCTCTGCCAAGGTAAAGATTTCTTGCAGAGCTACCGCTTCTGTCCCCTGGCTGCCGTTCCTCTCCCCCACACGTCTGCTCCCTCTCCTTTGCCACTCGCTGCCCCTCCCGTTGACCCGTGAAATCTAAGCCTTCATTCTCCCCGTAACCCCTAAAATTTTCTTCCATCCACTCCCCTCGAAGCAAAGTAAAATAAAACAATACTATGACAAGCTTCTTTGTTGTCAGAACAACCGAGAAGGCGAGAACATTACACGGAAAAAAGGTTAGGACTTCCTGTCCAACACGCCAAGCTCTCATAATGATGATAATAATAATAGAAATAATAGTTATAATAGTTATAATAATGATAAGTAGTAGTAGTAGTAGTAGTAGTAGTAGTAGTAGTAGTAGTAGTAGTAGTAGTAGTAGTAGTAGTAGTAGTAGTAGTAGTAGTAGTAGTAGTAGTAGTAGTAGTAGTAGTAGTAGTTGTTGTTGTTGTTGTACTAGTAGTAGTAGTTGTTGTTGTTGTTGCTGCTGCCACCGCCGCCGGTGCCGGTGCCGGTGCCGGTGCCGGTGCCGGTGCCGGTGCCGGTGCCGGTGCCGGTGCCGGTGCCGGTGCCGGTGCCGGTGCCGGTGCCGGTGCCGGTGCCGGTGTCGGTGCCGGTGCCGGTGCCGGTGCCGTTGTTGTTGTTGTTGTTGTTGTTGTTGTTGTTGTTGTTGTTGTTGTTGTTGTTGTTGTTGTTGTTGTTGTTGTTGTTGTTGTTGTTGTTGTTGTTGTTGTTGTTGTCGTTGTCGTTGTCGTTGTCGTTGTCGTTGTCGTTGTCGTTGTCGTTGTCGTTGTCGTTGTCGTTGTCGTTGTCGTTGTCGTTGTCGTTGTCGTTGTCGTTGTCGTTGTCGTTGTCGTTGTCGTTGTCGTTGTCGTTGTCGTTGTCGTTGTCGTTGTCGTTGTCGTTGTCGTTGTCGTTGTCGTTGTCGTTGTCGTTGTCGTTGTCGTTGTCGTTGTCGTTGTCGTTGTCGTTGTCGTTGTCGTTGTCGTTGTCGTTGTCGTTGTCGTTGTCGTTGTCGTTGTCGTTGTCGTTGTCGTTGTCGTTGTCGTTGTCGTTGTCGTTGTCGTTGTCGTTGTCGTTGTCGTTGTCGTTGTCGTTGTCGTTGTCGTTGTCGTTGTCGTTGTCGTTGTCGTTGTCGTTGTCGTTGTCGTTGTCGTTGTCGTTGTCGTTGTCGTTGTCGTTGTCGTTGTCGTTGTCGTTGTCGTTGTCGTTGTCGTTGTCGTTGTCGTTGTCGTTGTCGTTGTCGTTGTCGTTGTCGTTGTCGTTGTCGTTGTCGTTGTCGTTGTCGTTGTCGTTGTCGTTGTCGTTGT